>APFE031243174.1:124904-181966 GCA_000404065.3 Pinus taeda
AATTCCATAATCAAAATAAATTCATATCTCCATGAATACTTATCGGAATTGGATGATCTTTATATAAATCCTACACCTATCGACGAGAGGAATCTAATAAAAGTATTATCAGCCATGAATAAGATGACCCACATGCCCTGGTTGCCAATTTTAACAGCCCGAGTCAAGGAAACTTAAGAATAAAGAAGTAAAATATTTCTACTATAAATGAGATGATATTGTTCACTAGAAGGTACCTTTCACTTGTAAGCTATAGATAGGGTGCAACGTAAATAAGATAGAATGCTTCATATTTGAAAATAACATCATGATAGAAGCATTAGCAGTAAGATCTCATGACATGGAAACAAAAAGTATGTGTGGAATAATTTTTTTTTCAAAGAATAAGAAGCTCTTAGGAAACCTAATTGATACTTATAGAAACAAACAAAGGTCCTCATCAACTGGTATCATCATAGTCAATAAAGAAAACCTCTGTTGGGTGAGGATATGAAACATCCTCAAGTTTCTTTAATGGAATTCTCATCAAAGGATTCATCGATATAAAAAGGAAGCAAAGGTTTTTATTAGGAATTCCAACTCATGGGATTCAAGGAATGATGGTATGATTACATAAAAAGAAAGTAGGTTTGAAGGATAAAGTCCTTTTGAATGAACCAGCCATAGGAAGTCCGGATGACCGAAAGGAAGATGAGGTATGCATGCTTACATAGATTATTATGAAATTCATTTCATACGGTTGTAGATAATATGGATCAATATTTCCATCTTGGGAAATATGATCAAGAGAAGCAAGGATATCCTCCTCCGAAATATTGTAACAAAGAATAATTCACACTAGATGAAATAAACATAATATGTTCTCATATGAATCATGAGGAATTTGACTACAATCTAGGAACTATGATTAGAAGCTCCTGGGAATGAAATGTGAAAAGATAGGAAGAGATCATGATAACATGAAACAAAGGTAGAAGGGATTCAACATCCGAAGTCCAAGAATATTTGAATAGAATATCTCCCAGAAAGATGTGAAGACTATGATAGAAGTCAGAAAAAGATAGAGACCCTTGACAATGGGTATATGTGGGAGATGTGTCAATCTACATGTAGGATGTTGATACTAACAGGAAGATGTCATGGTGAATGATCATCACAAAGGTAATTTTGATTTGAAGTGTTCATTGATAATTTTTGAACTAATATTTGGATGGGCTTATGTAGGATTGCCAAAGAGAAATATGTGGATGACTTCCAAGTGTACCATATAGAAGGATGTAATGTCCTCCGAAAAATATGGCATGAAAGCATAATGACATGAAGCAAAGCAAGATGGAAAATTTGATGGATAAAAGTCATGGATGATTTGTGCCCTATGTAGAAGTTCCCAAAGATGAATCTCCTTGATGAAGAAGAAATTCATGACATCAAAGGAAGGAGCTCTTCAAGCAGCTGATTGCTCCAGAATCTCCAAATGATGAATTCTGGTAAGTCCCTAGTTAAGAGGGAGCCCAAAAATAAGTTTCTTACTTGGAAGAAATTTGGAAATTCCTAAGTAGGGAGCTTAGGTACATTCCTTTGTGATAGGAATGAGTACATTCCTTTATTGGAATATGTCCTTCTGGTTTGGAAAGGAGAGATAGACATGTTGTTCTTATCTTCACCTAGGAAGACATAATGGAGGATTGTGTAATCATTTGGCATATGATGCTCTTTGAGGATGAGATAGGGCACCCAATAGTAAGAGTAGTCATGGAGGACTGATATTATTTGTGGGTCTGGTGAGTCCAATATAAGAATAGTCCTCATGTAACATATTCTGAGAGAACTTGGGTGGGGTATGTTCCAAGAGAGACAATGATGAGTGTGTCTATAAATCATTGGTCTTGCTAACATTGAGCCTAGATCTTGTGGAGAGATGGAGTTGTTAGTCAAGACCTTGCTATGTAACAATGTTGGTTGATAAGATGCTATACAAATGAGTTATAGTTCCGAATTCTTCTTATGAGAGATTCTTTAGATTGAGAAAGTCCAAGTACCATTATGAATACCTCCCTAGTTAAGAGGGAGCATTGAAAAGTGTAACTAGGTTCGGTCTTCATAATGACATGTAAATATGATTTTATGTAATGAGATGTAAATAAGAAAAATAAAATTATTTTTATTGACTTGCTTCATGGGTTTCATGAGCAAGGGATTTTGTTTTTGAGTCAGTACTCCCATTGAGAGTCTTTAGGATTTATTTTTCATCTAGTCATAAAATTTTAGTGTAATTGTCATGTAATGAAGTCATGTTACACTTTGTAAAAGTTCAATATTGTCTATGTAAAGTATCCTCCAAGAACTTGTCATATATCCTCTTCAAGTCGACCTACAAATGATGAAGGAAATCTCTAGAACAAATTGGCCTACCTACAACAATCATGTCAGCCTAAAGGAAATGTGGTGAGGTTTATATATGAACACACTCGTCCTCCATTTGGAACAAGCAAATCGACTTGTCTTAGACAAGCAGAAGTGCGAAGAAAAGGGTAAAACAGAAGTGAGAAATAGAGGTGAAACAAAAGTGTGAAGGAGAGATCGAAAAGAAGTGTGAAGAAGGTTTCTTCTGGGCAGTGCTAAGATAATTTTCTTCTGGGGTAGTGTGAAGAAGATTTCTTCTGGACAGTGCGAAGATAATTTTTCTCTAGCAGTGTGAATATAGGTTTCTTATGGGGAAATGAAGTTTCTTCTGGGAAAGGAAAGGAGAAGGATTCTTTTGGGAGGTCAATATAGAAATCTAGAGACCGAGTTTCTCTAGAAGAGACCAGTAAGAGCCTAGAGACCAAGATTCTCTAAGAGAATTTGAGAAGAAGTAGTGTGAAGGATAGAGACTGAGTTTGTCTAGAAGAAAGTTGAGGACATAAGTTTGAGATCAAGAAGAAAGGCGAGGAAAGGGAGAGGCAGAGCATCAAGGTTAGTGGCAAGTTTCTTGGGAGGATACTAAAGTCAAGGGTTTGTGTCATGGTCTTGGTACTTATCAATTAAAGATCTAGAAGAATAATTTTGATGGTGTTTTCCTCGCAAGAGGTGAGAGGTTTTGGCCCTGGCTGTGAAGCCTACATACTATGTCACTTGTATTTTATTGTGCATATTGGTAATTGTCTTGATGAGAAGAAAACATTGTTAAGATAAAAAAAAAAAAAAAAAAGACTATAAGTTAAGAAGTAAAAGTACATCACAAGAAATTATCAAAAGGAGAATTTTCTTAACTCTGAATGCCCTAGATTTCTCAACATTGCATGTGCTTCATCTTCATCCTCTCAGGGGCTAATTGATATGGAGTTATCATGTGATACTAATATTTGATATTTTGTCATAAGCTAGTGTACCTTCATATTCTTGCCTGATGACTTGTTCATGGTTCCAGCTTCATAAGTGTCTTCTTGTATGATCTCATAAGAATCCTCCTTAAGAATCATCTTGTAATGTCAAGATACAATACCTGAAGATGGAATTCACTCATGAAAATATGACATTAGTTCAAAAAACTCCTAGTTTATTTGATTTTCCATGGAATGCACTGACTAATCTAGAACAAGGTAATTGACTGAGGAGGAGGCCCAAGAATTATGCAGTGCATAGATCCAAGAGGTAAGAGTGAGGCTTTGGTGACTACAACTACACAATGTGGAACATCTGAGGGTTAGAGAAGGTAGATTGTGTAGTTGAGGGAGTTAAGGAGACAATAGTGAGGGCTTTCTCATTGAAACTGTGCAGTGTGTAGTTCTGGGAGAGAAAGGCACAAGACTACATAGTTTGGAAAGTGAGACATTCTTTCTCACTGTGATTGCAAAATGCATAGTTCTAGAAGGCCAGAGATTGAAAATTGTGCACTTGAGCAAGTCAAGAAGGCAGATAGGAAGGGCTTTTTCACTACGATTTTGCATTCTTGGGAGGCCAATGATTGCGAAGTTCGAAAAATCAGTGAGACAAAGAGAGAACATTGTTGACTAAAACTGCATATTGCATAGGAAAGGCTAACTAAGAGAGCTTATTGTAGAGTTTTTGAGGGTGGAAGGCCTGACTGAGAACTGTGATTGTACAATGTGCAATCCTTGGAGACTGAGACTGCACAATATACAATTATTTAGGGTAGTACATGTTGAAGAATCAAGAGAAGTTATGTATAGTATGATTATTCTAGACTTGATAACCATTTGTGAAGTAATTTTACAATTTATCTTTGTTAGCTTGATCTTCTTCTTCTTATTATTAGTGCATGTGTTTACTTCATCAAACTGCCACCAAAACACAAGAAACAAGAACACAAGATGTTGTCTCTCTGCCAGGGAAAACCTCTCTCTCTTAGAGTGGAAAACCCTTTCGTAAAATTCTCTTATTGAAGCTTCTATTGATGAATGCAAAACCCTATACCCTTGACAAGAAGATCTTCCAAGCACAATTCAAGCCCTTTCAATATTACTTTCTCTTGCAACACATTGTCCTCCCTCTTCCAACACTTCATCTTCCTCCTTCCATCACTTTGTTATTCTTCTTCCAACAACTGTAGAAACCCTAGATTGCATGCCCTAGAGTGATCCTTGTCCTTTCCTTCCTTCGCTTCAGATGGAGCCTTTCTAACTTAAGCAAATGGACTTGTCACCTCCAAACTAGGCCTTATTTTCTTCAAGAATATTCCACACTTAGAGCAGTAGTAATGCAACCCTAATTCTTCGTACGTGTGAGGCAATATCTTCAAAAAAACTATGGTAGACTCCTCCTTCTTCATTCGATTGTGTAGCCTTCTTCCTCGCTTGAATGAGAGTTCTTATATATACTCTTTTGTAGCCCAAAGACTTCTCCTTTATGACTGTAATAGGAGATCTTGATATGACAACAAAATAGCCTTCTTCCCTTCACACGCGTGACTGTAAATAGCCCTAGAATAATCCCAAAAAATTGCTTTACTTCCTTCCTTCTTCATTGCACTTGGATACCTCTTTTTCTTGACTTCTTCATACCCTTTACTCGTCCTATTTCTTTCTAATTTCAGAGATGATATGATGATCTTTTGAAGAGATCGAATGGCTCCTTATATAGGAGTCTATCTCCTTCTTTTAGGCCGACTTGAGGCTGACATGAAGACTTGAAGTCAACTTGCTCTATATAATTCAGATTGCTTCTTTTGATGGCGCCAATGCTTGGAGGAGGCTTATGACTTTGATTGGAGGTCCTTATGACTATAATACATATTATTACATATTGTAACAAGCCCATAAGGGTATTTAATAAATACATTGACTTTTTGACTTCCTAGAAGCACTTAAATATGTGCTTGACATTATCAATGAGCAAGAAACACATTGTTATAAATAACAAAAATTATATATATTTTTCTTTACAAGTAAAACGATCAAAATTACATTTATGAAGAATGAACCTAGTTACACTTTCTTCAATAGTAAAATATTCTTATGACCTAAGACTACAAAATGTGCAGTTCAGGGAGACAGTTTGGGAGGAGTTTGAGAAGAGAAGGATGATTTGCAAAAAATGACTGTATGGGATCCAAGAAGAAAGAGATGAAACTAGAACATGATTTGAACATGATCACGTGCTTATAGACTATAGACCACTTGACATGGAAGCATTTACCACCCATAATCAACATGTTCCTATTGAAATGACACTAGTACAATACTTACCTCCAAGAGCGACACTTAAGATACACTTTGTGACACAAGTGATGGCACTAGTGAAACAATGCTTAAGAGTTGCAGAGTGTTTCTAATGCATGTATTTATGATGGATAAAACATAGTAGAGTAGTAGAATTCATCAAAATTTCCCATTAAGAATGTACAAATGACTCCCTTTGACTAGATGCAAGACTTTCCTAACCACAAGATGACACTTGTGAATCAAGAGAAAATTAAAAATGACACTTGCAAAGGCTATAGAATGTGAAAGAAACACATGTTATAGTAAAGAGGAAACAAATATTCCAGTTGTAGAAGTGAAAACAAGCAAAAACGATAGTCGTGAACATGAAAGAAACATTTGTAAAACAAAGGTGTGCAATTTTTTTTTTGGGAAAGCCCATTGAAATAGAAGTAAAATTGCAACCAAAGTGAGGGATACTTTCAATGGAAATGCATAATGACGGTCAACGTAGGTTGAACATTGTATAGGCACTTTCTTAATGGATTGTGTTATGTCTATTCATGCTTGCATAAAGGAAGTGCACTTATGGATTCACTAAGGACTAGGAAAGTGTGAGAAAGTAACTTTGACATTTAGAAATCAGGAAGAATACTTGAACACTTAGCACAATATGAATCGACAATGAAGTGAACATAGATGACAAATCATAAGATCCTCAGTAGGCTCCAAAATTCAAGTGTAGGAGAATTTTTGAGGGTGTTGATTACAATGTCAACGAGACCTCTATTCTTTTTCTAATGAAATAAAACTAGGGTTTCCTATTTTCATCATCAATAAATGTAACATAATAATGAGATACACCAAGAGATGATACTTGTGTGATACTTGAGCTAGTCCCCATACATTTATATGCACAATTTCTAACTTTTTAGTCTTCTTTTCCCTCTGAACTTTGAGAAATATAACTCTTTTTCTTTCCACAAACATAATGCTCACAAAAGTCTAAATCAATCTTCTTCAAATATGGAAATAATTTTCTCGAGTAGATAATTTGGATCCCCTTATCACTCATGTTCTTGAGTTTATGATGCCACAATGTTGTATTTTTTCCTATAAACGCTAAACCAATATAAAGGTAAGCATTTCCAATACATAAATATAATGTACCTACCTTATCTCCTTTTGATAATCAAATATGCTTTAGTGACCTTATATGAATTTCCTATAAATGTAAGTATATAACCTTCACTTTCTCAATTTCCCTACATAAATTAATTTTCTTCTTAAATTAGGAAATGTGTCTTACCTCTTTCAATAACCATTGGTTTCCATTATGTAATTTTATCCATACCATACCCTTTCCAATAAATTTACATGATTCATCATCACCCAAATAAACCTATTTGAAATCACCTTGAACATAATCTTGAAAATATTTCCTATTGGGTGTGGCATGGAATGAAGGCCCTAAGTCTATCACACAAGAATTACTAATATTATCTACTGAAAGGATTAATGTATCTTGTAACATTTCACCTGCTACATTTTCTTCCATAATATCCTCTTATTTTTTATCTCCTTTTTTCATTTTATAGACAAACAATATTATTTTGTGTCCTTTCTTCCCACAATCCCAGTATTTTAGCATCCCTCTAGACTTGGATTTTCCCTTCTTTTACTTTACATGATTCTCCGCGTTCTTTCCTCTCTCCCTTGTTCTCCACAGTCAAATAATTACTTAGCATCTTTTTCTTCTCCATTACATTTCCTTCCCAATGATAACACTACAACATAATAAAATTTTAAAGTGCTGAACCAAAGACAAAATTACTGATAGACATGACAAGCCATTATAGATTTCTTGGAGAAAAAAATCAGAATATCCCTAACCTCATCATCAAAGTTTACTCCTACAAAATTTGATTGATTGGTGAACATGCTAAATTAATTTAAATCATTAAAAACATATCCACATTCTAACATCTTCATACTACATAAACTCTTCATAAGGAATGCTTGCCTATAGGCTGAGGTTTTTCATACAATTTAGCTAATTCTTTCATCAATTCCTCCATTGTCATTTCTTTCAAAATTTTGAAAGGTACCAATGTTTCTAGCAACATTTGTATCATTCATAGTTTCTTTCTGTTAAGAACTTCCAATTCTTCATCTTCCATAGTCAGTAGATTCTTTGTTATTTTTCCTAATGATAGTTAAATATTTTCTGATATAAACATCTTCCATTTGCATCATCCATATCTAGTAGTTTTGGAAATTAAACTTCTTGACCCTAAAACCTTCTTATGACATTTCTCTGACTTGATCTAGGAGCCCTCCTTTTTTGTGATTTTTATCATCCAAATAAACCTTTAGCTCTAATATTATTTGCTAGGAATAAAATAACAAAGCAATAAAATCAAAATGAATGTGTGAATAAAACATATAATGAAACAATATAATGTAGACACCAATATACATGGTTTACCCAATTTGGGCTACATCCACATAGAAATAGTCAGTCCTTGATTTTATTCCATCTAGTAAAATGAAATGATACAATCTACAATAGATTCACTACAACCTCCTCTTCTTTCTCTTATAATCTCTTCTCTTTCAATTACAAATCTCTTTGAATAATACATAGTTACAATACAATTCCCTCATAGAAAGAGGGTTTTTTTCTAGGGAAAAAAAATCCCTAACATAACATCCACTTTCAGATCTATGACCAAAAGGTGAGCAATCTAGATTGACTAGGAAATTACAACATTTTGCAAAACATTTTTTTCTAAAAAAATCTCTTCGAGGGCGTTGCCTCTGAAACCCATCTGGGAGGAGGGGGAGATGGCTCCAAATATTTTTTTGCAAAACCCCTTGGACCCCCTGGTGATAATAGCAAGGGGTAATCCCCCTTATACCTTCGACCAAGAACTTGGGTGCAAACGTGTATAAAAGAAACATCTTTAAATCAGGAAAATAATAAGGCTCCATAACCAACACAACCATGGACCATTTCGTGTGTACTAGATCTTTGCTAATTCAAGGAAGTTGGTTAGCTATGAAGAAGTATAAATAAAGGCCTTACGTGTCAACTAGATATAACAAATATTAATTTATGATGCAATATGATCTTTTCATCATAATGCTCCATGATTAAGTGTTGTAATGGTACCTTTAAACAACAACCATCATCTTGGAATTTCATTAGTTTCATTTCTTTATGAATTTTATCATTCTCTAGGTTACACCTCCCTTCCCCAATAAAACACTACCTACTAGAGATTCAGTCATCCACCCATTCCACATTATATTGGTCCTATATCATGTTTGGTCCTATCGAGTTATATAAATGTCGTTGGAGATATATATTTGAATTTAGATTATTTCTTATTCTTTGGAGGTATTGATGCTTCTAGGTCTAATAGTGAATCCAGTAGTGGTTAGAATGCATAGATTGCTATAATGCATATTATTTGACGTGTATATTTGACTTCAAATGTGTGTGTCTATTCATATCGATATTCATATACATTATGCATTTTCATATATGTTAATGTTGAAGTTGTTTGATCTATAATACGTATTATATGTAATATGCTATAAATTCTTATTATTAATAATTTCTCTATTTTTAAATTAAGTTTTTGATGGCGTATAATGTTTTGGGAAAGATTTTATTTTTATCAAAGAGAAAAAAATATATTAATTAAACATATTTATAAACTATATTAATTAAATAATTAGATTAATTAAAACATATTTATAAACTATATTAATTAAATAATTAGATTAATAATTACATAATTTGATTAATTTTTAAATTATTTTTTATTTACTCATATTTGTTAAATTTATTCTTAAATAAATTAATAATAAATTTAATACACTAATATTAATAAAAACAAAATTACGATTGACAAATATAATGAAATTAATTATCCATCCACTTTTATACAATAATAATATCTTTCTTGCATTTTAAATCATGAAACAATTTTAATTTTGTATGGATTAAAACATAAAAATCAATTTGTTTAATTAAATATTTATATAAAATCATGAAATATCTTTTTTTTTTTTTTATTAATTCTTAAAAGAGCAAAAAATCCTTTTAAAATGATAATGAATGTAATATTAATATTTATAAATAAATAGTGATAATAACTTGCCTATTAAATCTTGAAAACAAATGTAAATGCAATTTGATTAATTTATTAAATTAATTTGTTTAAGAAATGTTTTATTAGTATATTGGAAATAATCTTAATCTATTAAATTATTTGTTTAAATGAATGTTCTCTTATTATTATATCATGGTAATAATCTTTATAAATACTAATAATAACTTGCATATTAAATCATGTAAACACATCTAAAAGAAATTTGATCAATTTATTAAATTAATTTCTTTAATAAAATGTTCTATTATTATATTATGGAAATAATTCTAAATTATTATATTAAATATAAATAGGTAGTCAAAACGCATTTCACTTAAATGAATGAATTGGCCCTAATACTTATTAATATTAATATTATAAAAATGACAACATGGAAATCTTAAAGATAATTCATTAAACCGATTGATTTACAAAACAAATAAACTTTTATTCAAAATTCTGATTGTAAATAATTGCCCTTTTTATATATAGCATCATAAATGGAGATAAAACGATTTAAGTATTGTTTAAACTTTTCAAAATATTTGAAAGTAGGCAATAAATAATAATGCATAAATATACTAACTAAATGTTATTACATAACCCCATAAATTAACTAAAGTTAATGATAACTATAAATACATATACAGTTGGCCTATTATAGAAGACCATAATATGAGACATCCACAACATAAAATGTTGAAATAAAACATGTAAATATTGCTTTTCATTGCCATTAACTCGAGTATATTCTTTGGTTGGGATTATAAGATTACTTTTCTCAAATAATTTTTTTCATATTGAATAATGTCTCAGTGTAAACCAACCATCCATATGCAAAACATGTGAGTAAATAAGCAATTGCTTGCAATGTTTTAGAGAAACGTAAGGCTCCTTAATTCTATCTCATATCTTTGTAGAGTTGATATATATTGACCTTTCATTTCTCTTCACTTGTATTCTATTAGAAACCATAAGAATCAACATAAGATATCAATTCTTCAAAATCAACCATGGAGGATATTTTTGTTAGTCACTGCTATTTGTCGAACAAAGTAATTGGTGTTTTGAAGGGAATATGGGTTAACTACATCAATGGATGTGCTGATTTGAATGCTTCATGCTTCATTCTTGAATTTATTTGATCGTGTTGTTTGGGCCTTTGTTTTGAAATTTGAAGTTTTGAGATAATCAAGGCAGAGGATAGGTGGTGGGAGCAATGGTCGAGTTGCGGAGATGACAGTCAGGGAAGGAACCAAGAACATACAGTAGACGGGTAGTTGCGGCAAGGTGTCAAGAGCAAGCAGGAATAGCCAAGTGGAAAAGAAGGAGAGAATAAAGCAGCCGAGGGCAAGGACAACAGAACAAAATTAAAAGTGGGAATGACAGAAGAGAAGTTAAAAGCATGAGACAACACGGGAGATTGGGTTGGCATCAATCAGGGGTCAGAAGTGTAGAAGAACAGGGTCCCAAGGACCTGAGAAATTGTGGAATGGTCAAAGTTAGACTCGGTTAGAGGTATAAGGCATCCTATGGCTATGGTATTTTATGTATCTATTGAAGGGATTTATCCATGATGTATATTGTAATGAATCTTCCTTAAGTTGACATTAATGAATGAATAAGATAGTTTGAATGGTGTTATGATCAAGTGCATTGTACTAGCTTATAGACCTGCTCAAAATTTTAATTAATGGCCTTTTACTGGATGAATATGGAAATTGTAACAACCTAATGTTGTGATGAAATTATTTCTTCAAGTTAGTGATGGTTAATATCTGGATCACCCTTGATATCCCTCTAACCCTTCTTAGTTATGATTGTGGCATGCCTCGAGTGAGACTCCTTACCCCTTGGGTAACATGAAAATGTCGGCATTGGCCTAGACTACAACGGATTCATGTTAGCCCCTTGTGCCTGAACCCAAGGTATTTTCCTTGATGACATTTTTGTGCCAACAAATGGTTCCATTGTCGGGACCTAAAATCACAAGAAGCAGTTTGGAATATGGTATCAAGGATATTTAAGAAGGAGATACGGGATTGGTGGGATAATCAAGTGGATCGGTTCATGTCAGAATAGGCTACCCTTCAAAGCTAATCTACTGCTAAGGTTAATGAAGAAATCTAGTACTCAAAGGCTGTGAGTGATAAGTATGAGATATTTTGGTGTAAATTTCCGGAAGAGTTGTAAAACTAGCTAAGGAGACTAAAAGTGAAGAACCGGCTAGAAGGACCTACACGAGAATGTTGTGATTGGGTCCCTGCAGATCTCGCAAAGCTCCAATGCTTAGATAGTGACTTGAAGAGAGCAGTAGATTTCTGGGTACAAACTACCATAGAGGGGTATGTTGTCGAGTTCGTAGTAGGGAGCTACTAGTCTTTCTCGAAAGAAGATGTGGTGTACAAATCGGGGTTGAGAGGAAAACTAGTGAAAGAGGTACCCTTTTGGATTAAGATGTTGATGGTGGAGGAAGGGATGATACATTTACACAAAGTAAGTATGGTAGCGTAAAACCCCAGTTTTGGGGGAAGGATCTAAGGGGAGAATGTTAACATTTGGGGAAATTAGTTGCTTTTGAAGGAATGGATATAAAAGGATCACGAAGAGCTAGAGATGTTAGAGCACAAAGGAGAGAGTTGATAGCAGAAAAGTGGTAGGAAAAAGAAGTACAGGTGCTAAAGGAGAGACGCATAGGACCCCACCAAGTATTAGTTGTTTCAAAGAGTCTGAAAGAGGGAAATAAGATGGAAAAAAACCTAGATCAAGAGAGGGATGTTGACAGGACAAATGGGAGCCATGAGAATGACAAGAACCCTCCCTCCCAGGTTGTGGGGAAGATACCGGAAGGAAGAAATCACAACATTTACGAGGAAGAGATGGAATATGAGATGTGCGATGTGATGAGGAGATTTTTCATAGAGTATGATACGTCAGATGAAGTTCAACGAGTAGCGTTCAACCCAACCTTCCCCTAGTGCTTTACAATAGCCCTGATAAATTTGTTGCTTAGTTGATTAAAGTGATACGAGTACACAGTGTGCGTGATATATATAAGATGAGCTTTGATACATCTAATAGTAGTGGGCCTAGCAATATTAGTAACCTGGGATTGCAAGGATCTCAATAACTCAGAGACTAAGGATTTGTGCTCTTAGCACATACTCGAACCAACATGGAGGGATCCTTCACTAGATATCTGGAGTTCTCTGGTAGAGGGAACAAAGATTTGGAACAACATTGGTACCTATGTGAAGCCATATGGAGAGCCTACCAAACACCGGACAATGTAAAGTCGATTGAGTTGTAGACTACGCTGAGGGAGAGAGCTCTAAGGTGGTTTATCAAATGGGTAGAGCTAAATCAGAATCCCTCTGTGGACGAAATCAAGAAGAGCTTCGTGCAAGAGTTCAAAGTATCGCAAACAGATCAGCAAGGACTATTAGAACTATGGGAGATCAAGTAGAAGGAAGGAGAGACTACTTGGGAATTAATGCATAGGTTCAAAGATGCAATCGGCAAGTTAAGCTATACAAAAGATCCTATTCACCAGAGGGATTAGTTCATTAAAGCACTCCTACCCCTTACTAGGACACTGTTGATGCAACAGAAGATTGAAACCCTCCAAGATGCTCTGGAGCAAGTAATGCGTATAGAGGCCATGGAAGGATATCCCCATGAATATCGAGGAGTAATGGTATCTCAAGATCCATTGATCATGGGCCTCCAAAATCAAATCACTAGCCTAACAGAGAAACTAAAATATCTACATCTAGTTCGACGAGTGAGACCCAATGTATGGTGCAGTCACTACTTGATAAAAGGCCATGTAGTGACTGAATGCCTAAGACTGAGAGGCACAAATAGTTCAGCGGGCCTTTCAGGATCATTAGGGGCCCCGCCAAAAGCAGGTGTTGTGATGGTAGGATCGCAAGGAGCATTCCCGAGCAGAATTCACAAGAGTACTGTGAAGTTTGTAGAAACTATGGACATATGCCACTTTTATGTCCTATTTTACAGAAGTACTACAATGTACCCAAAAACAATTACTGTGAATTTTGTGCATCCACGACTCACCATGCCAATCAGTGTCAGGTATTAGATGCCTTAATAGAACGACTGGATTGGTCAACATTCAAAATTAATGAAACTGATCATGGAGGATAGGGAGGAGGTATGAGAGGAAGAAGAACAAGGGGAAGAGGACCCAGAAGGTGCTAAAATTGTGATCAGGAGGGACATGTCACCAAAGACTGACCACTCCCAAGAAGGCCTTGGTGCTAACAGTGTCGGGTCAATGCACATGCCACATAATATTGCCACGAGTTTATTGCAAGATGGGAAGAAAGGACAAGATATAGGGGAACTAACTTGATCTATACAGAACCTCGGATCGCTGACACTCTCCCACTAACTAATATAAACATAGTTGCCAGAGGGGGTAAGAAGATAAGGGAAGATCATGTAATAGCATAAGAGCCTTCAATTTTTCAGATGGCATCCCCAAAGAGGTCATACGACCCTAGTCAATAGAAGCAATACTATCAGGAAGCAACCAAGTTGTTTGATAATTTACCAGAAGCTAAAAGGGACAAAGGGTGGGACTCAGGAAAAGCTACAAGTTCTTGACCAATTGAAGACTGGTTTAGACTATCCCTGCAAATTTTTTATAATGAACAGATGTTAAGCGAGTTGCGCAGAAGTATAAAAGCAATATTGCAAGAAGACGAAGCAAGAAGAGAAGCAATATCAGAAAATCTACATGAAAGACATATGAGGAGGATCTGAAGGAACAAGAAAAGGGCTGGTAGGGAATTCTTTATTGATGCTCAAGTTGTAGGCTTTTAGATTAAAGATACAATGTTAGATCTGGGGTCATATGTTAATATCCGATCAAGCAAAACATGGGAAGCATTGGGGAAACCACAACTGAAGTATTCACCAATTCAATTACGGATGGAAAACCAGTACTGCATCTTACCCATCAAAAGGCTAGAAGACATCGAAATAAATGTAGCAGGGGTAAAGACTCATGCTGAATTTGAAGTGATTGATATAATGGGTGACAAGGACCCTTACCCAACACTCCTTGGTATTGAATGGGCATATGAGAAATATTCCAACATTGATCTAAAGAAGAAGTTGATTATTTTTGAAGTAGAAGGGACGTAGGTAGTACAACCACTAGATCTGTATCAGGGGCCAAGGTTCACTAAACCTGTAGATGGTCAAGATGAGCCTATAATGCTAGATCAATTATACATGCTAACTACAGGAAAAAGAGAAGACTACATTAATCCCATAGCAAGAGGATCGGTCAGTTGGAGAAGCATGCAAAGTTTAGAATCTGGCTTCGAATCCACTTGGGATGATTGGAAACAAGAAAGATACAAGGTTGATACTAGACATTGTGCCAAGATATGTTGAGTAAATTGGACTGGGACATAGGTAAGTAATTAGTAGAGCCTTTCTTGAATAAGGCTGATAGAACTATAAGGGAGAGCCTCAAGGTCCCCTTATTGGATATTGCATTGTAAGCCACCCCAGCAAGATGGTGGGGAGGACATCGCGACACCCTGTGTCACTAGGAGAAAATCAAGCGGGCCATGAGGGAAATGTTTAGACAAGAAGGAAACCTCCCACAGGAGATGGTGAAGTATAGGGGGGAATCTGATCCCAGGAAACATCTAGAGGACTACATAGAGAGATAGATAAAAGAGCGAGTCCCAAAGTAATTTTGGGCACACATGTTCATACATACCTTGGGTATAATTCCCCAAGCATGGTATATATATGAGGAACTCTGAAGGCAAACCAGAGACTGAGATGTTATGGCTAAATATTTCAACATCAGTTTCTCATTTAGAGATAGTGATCGACAATTGACTAAAGCCATGCATGCCATTAAAAGGATCCTATTTACTCTGGGACAACTATGGGAAGGGTGCATTGATGAGAGGTTCCTACAGTATTTCCATGCGGTATGGTATTTGGAGTTCATTTCTTATGGAAAATTTAACGTGGATCTAGAGGAGGAGGATTTAGAAGGACTCAGACACTGACATTTCAAGAAGCTGAAGGAGAACGAGATATTCAAGAGGGACTTGCAATGGACGCCCCCTATTTGCACTTAGTAAAGTTGCAAAAGAAAAAAATTGGCTCAAAAGATAAATCTAAGATGGTGTTCATTGGGGATTATTGGGATGCGAAAATAACTAAGGAAATTTTTGGTTTCCTATGCGAGTATGAAGACTTATTCCCAACCTCGGTTGCTGAATTAAAAGGAATAAAATGGGACATTGGGGAGATGAAGATTATGTTGAAGTTAGATGCATGACCAGTAAATCATAAACCATGTAGGCTCAACCCAAGAGTAAAAGAGAAGGTCAATAGAGAGATTGATAAGATGTTAGAAGCAAGACTTATATTCCCAATAGATGAAGCAGAATGGATCAGCCCAATTGTAATACAAAATAAGAAGGATTCCATGGAAATCAGGGTCTATGTAGATTACAGGAGCTTAAACAATGTGTGTGTACATGACCTGTTTCCAATGCCCTTTAGTGATGAGGTTCTGGATAATGTTGTGGGAAATGAAGCCTACTCTTTCACCGATGGATTCTTAGGATATAATCAAGTTCGCATAGTAGAAGAAGATAAGAAGAAAACAACATTCACCACAGAATGGGGGTCTTATGCATATCATGTCATGCCATTCGGTTTGAAGAATGCACCTGTTGTTTTCTCTCAGATTGTCATAGTTGCCTTCAAAGATTACATCCACCGATTCTTACAAGTATACATGGACAATTAGACAGTATACAACTTGCTAAAGAAACACACCAGCCTCCTTTGAGTCATGTTTGAGCGGTGAAGACACTTCAAAATCTCTTTAAACCTGAAGAAATGCATCTTTGCAGTTTCATTCAAAACATTGCTAGGCCATATCATTTGCAAGGATGGAATTTGTGTAGATCCCATAAAAGTTGCATCCATCATAAGTATGGATCCACCGAACAATGTGAAGCAACTGCGATCAACACTGGACCACACAGGATATTACCATCGATTCATCTACAACTATGCATCGATTACTACTCCTATGGAGAGACTACTAAAGAAGACGAAAACCTTCAAATTGACAGAGGACTGTCAAGTAGTGTTGAATAGACTAAAATAAAAGTTGGTGAGCATTCCCATCCTGGTATATCCATACTGGAATAAACAGTTCCATGTACACATTGACGCATCAGGAATTGCACTAGGAGCAGTATTGGCATAACTTGGAGAAGGGAACCTGCACTACCTAATCTACTTTGCCAATAGGAATCTATCAACTGTAAAGAAGAATTACACCAAAATGGAAAGAGAAGCATTTACCATGGTATAATCCTTACAAAAGTTCAAGCACTATCTTCTGGGAGTGCCATTCAAGTTCTTCATAGACCACTCAACTTTGAAATATCTAGTAAAAAAGAAAGTCCTGGAAGGAAGGAACTGTAGATGGTTGTTACCATTCCAAGAGTTCACACTTGAAGTTGTTATAAAACTAGGAAGGTTAAATGTGGGGCAAGACCACTTTTTAGGGTTACAGTCAGGAGAGAATGAAGGATCACTAGATGATCAATTAATAGACACTAAATTGTTCCCAATAGAGGTCATACTAGATTATCTGGAGGAGATTGTTGCTTTATTAGCAATAGGACACTGCCCGAAGGGATACACATTGACGCAGAAAAGGCACTTAATAGTAAAAGCGATAGATTATTAACTAATTGTAGGACATCTATACAAGTTTGGATTTGATCAGGTTCTGTGACGTCGTCTCCTTCAGCACGAAATCCAAGATTTGTTGTGGGAAGGCCACAGTGGGGTTGTGGGGGGCCATGTCAGGGAAAATGCTACCGTAAGGAAAATCTTACAAGTTGGGTTGTGGCGGCCCACCCTCCACAAGGATGCTAAGGAGTATGTAAATGGATGTAATGTTTGTGAGAGAGTTGGAAAGCCATTGAATCGGGATGAATTGCCTTTACATCCAGTGCACACAGTACAAATTTTTGAAAAATGGGTTGTAGAATTTATCGGCCCAATTACACCACCAACACATGATTCCCATGCAAGATACATTATCACAGCTACCGAGTACCTCACTTAGTGGGTAGAGGCAATGCCATTAAAGGACTGTATAGCTGATACAACATCAAGATTCATTTTCGAAAGCATAATATCTAGGTTTGGATGTCTGAAGAGCATAACCAACGATCATAAGAGAAACCCTTACCATCCTTAGGCAAATGGAACGGTCGAAGCCTTCAATAAGATAATTGAGAAGGGACTGACAAAGATTGTCTCAGCAAATCGAGATGACTGGGATGAGCAGGTTCCATCCACATTGTGGGCTTACAAAACAACGGTAAAGTGATCACACAAACAAACACTGTTCCAATTGGTATACGAGCGAGAGTCCGTAGTACCAGCAACGTTCATTGTACCAAGAATTTTCATTTTCCAGACCACTAAAATGAAAGATGATGCATCCTTAAAATAGAGGTTGGAAGAATTAATGGAGTTATATGAATCAAGATTTTTAGCTCAATTCCACTGATCAGTCTAACAATAGAGATATAAGGATTGGCATGACAAGCACATTAAGAAGAAGACTTTCATGGTTGGAGATCACATTCTATTATATGACAACAAATTTCTGAAATTTCCAGGTAAGCTACAAATGCATTGGTTCGGGCCATTCATAGTTGTGGAGATCAAAGAGTTTGGTGCGGTGAAGTTAGCGCAACTAGACGAGATATTATTACTAGGATGGGTGAATGACGCATGCCTGAAACCTTTCCACAAGTCCAAATTCATGTCATCAAATTGAAAGGGTCTCAGAAACAGGCCCACAAATAGGTTTAGATTCAATAACAATTAGTCATTTGCATTTTAATTTCTTTTTCTTGTTCCCAGCAAATAAATAGTGCATGCTAGTTGGGTGACGGAATCAATTCCATGACACTACAACCCACTTGTGGTCGGGGTAGGTAGTCACAAGTTTTACGAGTCTTATCCACCGTACTCCAAGTCTTTTAAAAAATAAGTAGGCAATAACATACCTGTCACACAAATTTCTATACGATCTTTTCCCATTGGGGAAGAAATTAACTAATAAGTGTCTGCTAGTATGGAAACTTTATTACCCGTGCACCCCACTCTATCCTTTCCCATGCTACGTCATCCGAGTCAGATCCAGGTTAGTCGATAGAGGAGTAACATGATTAATCCTGCATAGGCAAGGTTTTCGTAGTAATTAGTTACTAATTCTAGTCATAAATGTCATGTCAAAGATGGTCTACTTAATCTGCATGGTTACGCAGGAAATTCCAAAGTTTTGAACGCAGGTGATAGAAGAGCTCAAATTCAGTTTGAGTAGCAACAACAACAGAGACGCAAAAATTATAAACCTCTGGTAACAATATTCTATCAAAGGCTTAGCAATATGACAAAGGCAATTATCTCAGTCTCGGAGGATAGATTAGATGAATGAATTTCATTTCTAGAAACTCTGTATGGAAAGTATGACAAGGCAACGGTAGTGGACAACAATATTTCATATTATTTCTAATTCATAGCCTTGAAGTGAGAAGTCTACATCAAGGAGGTTCCCAAGGGAGATGAAACCATGACCAAAAATGTTAAAGCTACATTCAAGGGCCTCCAATGATTAGCAATGATTAATCTCATAATTTTACCAGTTTTTGGTACACAATTGGCTGTGATGCAATGTACCAAGCTCCTTGCAAGTAGGATGCATGGTGGATCACTGTGGTTAGATAGAGAATACCCAATTAGTGTGTATGACATTCAACGATTAACATGACTCTTGATGACAAGAAATGCAGTGCCCTCTGCATTCTAGGGAAGAACGAAATGGGAAAAGAAAGAAAGTTACAAGGATTACTATGAAAAGTATATAACCAAGCGCGGAGGCAAAGGTGCAAATATTGACCTCATCAACAAGGAAGAGATAAAATTTTCCTATTATAGCATAACAGGGAAGATGATGAGACACTTTGCTAGGAATGAGTGTACTCTGGACACCATCTCAATTGTAGAACACTACTGCAAAGGGACATTGCTCAAATGGTTAGCCTTCCTACAGGATGAACTCTTCGAAGCTTGCGAGGACATATACAAGAGATGCACCAACTTTATCTTTGGATATCTACTCTTGACAGTGGCAATGTGGAAGTGGTGTCCACTGAGAGGAAGGGAGTTGGTTCAAATTAGAGAAGGCCAACCCATAGCCCTAAGGTACGACCCATGGAGAACCTCAAGAGACCCGAGTAGTAAAGAGGTCAATGAAGCAACCTTCAGTGACTGGTATTCAATGATTCTTGCTGCAATCAGAGAGGTAGAGCACATACTTATAACGTTATTGGACAAGTTTTCGAAGGATATCTGGATCGAGCTTACCCACGGGCATACCTATATAAGACCATGATGTGTTCATCCAGAGACATTCCAAATGAGGCCACAAAATTTTTCTTTAGCCGAGGTAGCATTCCACAATGAAGTTGGTTCATGGCCATGGGTTTCATGTGATATTACGGAGGGAGGATACATGTACCTGTTTGAAGGAATGCAACTGTAACCATCAATATAGGAAGCACCACGAAGTAGTAAGAAGAGATCAACAGAGGATGAGATGTATCCCATGTTTACTCAAATGGAAAAACATGTCTTCCCTCAAATAGAAAATTACAAGTTTCACAAAACCCTTAGGTAAGAGCATGCAATCCATACCTTTTCAAGGATCTACGCCATTTAACCCAATTATCACCACACAATTATCTATAGCAATTCCTCAACATCGACCCTCATGCACAACCTAAGCCAACCATTCCTAAGCTAAAATAGAAAAGAGGAACCAAAAATCCACCTACTAAGATGCTTAAGACAACCCCTGTAGTTCAGGTTGCTAACCTCACAAGTGAGGCAACTCAATCATTATTTTCTTCACCCATGGTCTAAGAAAATCCTCCATCCACGTATATAGTCTCACCAGGTTTGTGGGATCCATCGCCACATATAGCCTCCACCTCTGCTACCCTGTCTGAATCCATTCCCCCCTAGTACACGAGTGGCAACAGAAGAAATGGAAGTCGCCTCCACAAAACAGTATAATGGGTCCCTCCATAACAATGACACTCAAACATCCTCACTGATATCCCTACTCCTAGGGTTGGGCCCACTAGTAGGTGAGGAATCGATCGCCTCCACACCCTAGTCTACAGGAATTGAACCCTATCAGCCTGCCTTTCCAATAAATTTCCCATTGATCCCAAACCAAGTTATTATTCCACCCATTCCTCAATTCACCACGTCTTCATAGCCAATAACCTCGCCCCATGCCCACTTAGATAAATCCATTGCCAATGACCTACCCCTTCAAAGTAACTTCCCAGATACAAACACCATGCAGGTAGAGACTCTACAACATTGGTCATCCTCGCAGTTGTTTGTATTTATCCAACAGGCTACACAATGAGCAGAGAAAATACATGATGACCTCGTCCAAGAGCATGAGCAGTAGAAATGACAATCGCAAGTGGTCATAGAGGAAAGGGATAAGCTCAAACAGGAAAACCAAGATCTCCAAACACAAGTATATCAAGTCACAAATATGTTTTGGGCTCTTTGGCTGACATTTTCATACCTTGTCATCAAAGTTCTTGAAGATTTTACATCCTGCACACTAGTCAACTACTGTGAACACATTAAGGAAGTGTGTTCGAGCTTGCTAGCCACAAACACAAAGCTAAAAAGAAGTTGGAAATAGTCAAATCAGTGCTACCTGATTGGAGTAAGAGCTACACCCAGGATATTGACGAGAAGCTCAGCACCATCACCACCATAAAACAGTCCCTTATTGAAGCCCTCACAAATGGGTATGCCCTAATGGAATAGGTGCATGACTAGTTAGGAAACCTAGCTTAAAAGAATCAACCAGTCTATCCCATCCACAAGAAGCTACAAAGACAACAAAACATGCACAGACTCAGTTCGATTGCAAAATATTGATGAAGAAAATGCCTCCATTGAGGCAGAAGACCAACAAATAGAGGGAGAGTCTGCAAAGAACAAAAAGAAACTTTGTGACCTTCGACCACCAATCCACCAACATATTCTTGCTCTATGAGAGGTTTGCAACAACAGAGAAGCACAATGGAACATGTTACAAAGAAGCAGACCAAGTCAGCCGACCTCCACCATGGTGGACGATTTCATTAAGAATGTTGACTCAATGATGACTGCAGGGAAAGCAGTGCTTGACGATTACAAACACTTCAGACAAGAAATGACCATGACTGTTCTTGAATTGGGGCCTTCAATTGGAAAATAATTCCAGCATGTGGCAGAAGTAGCTGAAGTAGTAGCCCCACAGAGGGAAGGATCGGTGTAGCAGCAGGCAGGAACATTCATAGGACCAGAGACAAGATCCATAATGCTTGAGATAGATTGACTCAGGGATGAGTCAAAGAAATGTGGTGGGGGCCTATTTTGGACTTCATTTTGAATTTTGAAGTTTTGAGAGAATCAAGGTGGAGGAAAAGTGGTGGGAGAAATGGTTGAGATGTGCAAATGACAGTTAGGGATGGAAGAAATAATAGTAGATGGGAAGTTGTGACAAGGTGTCGAGAGAAAGTAGGAACAACCGAGTGGGAAATAAGGAGAGAAGAATGCAGTCGAGGGCAAGGACAACCAAACATAACTAGTAGTGGGAGCATTAGAAGAGAAGATAAAAGCAAAATACATCATGGGAGAGGGGGTTGGCATCTAGAAGGGGTTGGAAGTGTAGAAGAATAGGGTCCCAAGGACATGAGAAGTTGCGGAATGGCGAGAGCTAGACTCGGTCAAAGGTCTAAGGCATCCTATGGCTATGGTATTTTATGTATCTATTGAAGGGCTTCATGCCTAATGTATATTGTAATGTATCTTCCTTAAGCTTACATTAATGAATGAATGAGATAGTTTGAATGGTGTTGTGATCAAGTGCATTGTTCTAGTTTATAGGCCTGCTCAAAATTTTAATTAATGCCCATTTATTGGATGAATATGTAATTGTAACAACCTAATGTTGTGATTAAATGATCTCTTTAAGATATTGATGGTTAATGTCTATATCACCATTGATATCCCTCTAACCCTTCTTAGTTTTGGTTGTGGTACACCTCGGGTGAGACTCCTTATCCCTTGGGTAAGGTGAAAATGTCGGCATTGGTCTAGACTAGAGCGGATTCATGTTGGCCCCTTGTGCCTAAACTCATTAGGGTCCAAATAATCATTTCCCACTTCCATGTGAGGCATGCTACCCTTTCAACATGGATAGTTAGGTAGCAATTGAAAATAGGCCATAATTGAAGATATCTTAGGACACATAGAAGAGTTATGCAGATCAACAAAGGATGCATAAGGAGTTCCAAGTTGGAGATCATTTGTATCTCTATATTAGATCAAGGAAGAGTTCTCTAACCATTGGGTCTTGTGCCAAGTTGGCACCACATTTTTGTGGGCCATTTTAGACTCTAGAGAGAGTGAGACCAATAGCTTAAAGATAGGCATTACCTCCCATAGTGAAGGCTCATGATGTTTCCAATATCTCCTTACCTAAAAAGTATGTACATGATGTGAATCATGTTGTTGATTTCCGTGTGCTATAGGTGGATAGAGGAAAATTCCAGCTAGAGCCATTGTGTATCTTGGATCGGAGGTAGATTGCACTCTGGAATTGAGTAATCAAGTAGGTCAAGGTGCAGTGGAGGCACTTTAGACTAGGTGAATCCACCTAGGAGATGGCTAAAAAAATTCAGGCTTTCATACTCATTTTTGTTTTTGAGTGAAGAAAATGTAAATATGAATGTAAATGAATGTAAAGAGTTATGTATATTAAGCTCATAATGAAATTTGTGTGCTCAATGTAGAGCATGGTTGTATTTGTATTCAGATATAGAACACCGAGGATTGTGTTTCTCTAAGGGGGTGCCATTTGTACTATCCCTTTTTTATACCCTCCTCATGAATTGTAAATTCATGTAAATGTTGTGGAAATGTAAACACAATGATTAACTGTGAGAAGTGGACGTAGATTCAAAGTTATGAGGAGGAGTTGCTTGGGAAATTGCTGAATTTTGGTTGTGCATTAATGGCCATAAACCTATAATTGGAAAATTTAATAGGATGTATGGAATGCAGGGAGGACAACAAGGGCTTCCTCTGTGGAGGAAATTCCCATACTCTTCCTCTATCACACCTTGTGGTCTACGCTATCACCTCAACAAGTAGAGGGCCCCCAGGGCATTTGGAAAAAAAGGGTTAACATAAAATGAAGAGGGGAATTGGCCATTCACATGGGAATGAGAATGCATAGAGATAGGTAAAGGTGAGAATGGAAGAATTGAATGTAGGCAATTAGCGTCAATGATCTAGGTAACAATCACAGACCTAGGTTTTTTTCTATGGGTGTTGTATGCTGGGATAGTCATACAAGAAATTGCAACAAAACTTGTGGAATAGAGGGATAACACTAGGACACGAATTGGTGATGAAAGTGTGGTTTCATAGAGTAAATAGGTGGAGAAAATATGCTTCTGGAATCCTACAAGGTGGAACAAGTGGAATATTATGTTATTTGGATCCCTAGTTTATAAAGGATAGACTTTGTGTTTTTGGACGAATATAAAATTAGTAGTTGAATATCAATGTGCTATGGATTCTTAGGTGAGTAGGTGGAGAAAATGGAGTACATAGTCCTGAATTAATTAGGGGGAGACAAGATGGTATTTGGATTCCTATGTACCCAATTGATTGGAATTGGTTTATTTCCCCTCAATACTTTTTCCTACTTTGAATCTATCTCAAGGTTGGTTAGCTGCAAGAAAGACTGTAGTGTAGTTGACCTACAATTAGATGGAGAGTTGAAGTCCCTCCCTTAGTTTCCAATCATTAAGATTATTCGATAAGTATCATGTAAATTTACCTATATATGAATATGTTACATTATGAACGTAATTTATATTTTTGTGTTATAATAATGTGCGCATCAACACTGCTAATATGGGAGTAGTGTTATTCTTGGTTGTTAATAATGAGATGTAATTGTGAATGTCCTCATGCTTGATTTATAATATTGATTTGGTTACAAAGATAACTTATAGTGTGAATATTATTGTTTTCATGACCAAGGTTAATTTTTTATTTGCATCAACTTATTGCTTTTATGTTGCATTGCATGTTTTATCATCAGGTTGATGGGTTAGGTTGCACCCAATTGGAGTGTGGTGTGTTGTATTGTACTTTATAAGAAAGATTGCATTGACTATTGTAGGATTGTTTTTGTGCCTTATAAAGTGGAATTCTTATAAGATTCAATAGACCAATAGTGATTTTAGTGGAAATGGTCCTTAAGGGAGCGAGATAATGGTCCCTAACAATAAAAAAATCTAAGTCTGGGGTGACATAATTGAGCTCGATATTTCAGAGTTGAGGTAAAATCATGAATTGGCCAAGGTGTCGAGGTAATAGGGGAACTAGATGGGAAATTTCCTTTTAGTAGACATGAAGGTTCATGTCATATGTTGTGCCTTCATATAGGATGCCATATTGACTGGATGTGCACTTAATGGGAGACATGATATGGAAGAAATCCCATTATATGGTTAAATATTCTTGTCATGCCACACCATATTGGGTGGCCTTTCCCTTAGTCCATATGTGGAGGAACATTGGTGTAATGACATGGTAATTCCAGGGATATCACAAGCCCTCATTAATTTTATATGGTGAAGTGCTAAAAAACATGAGGATTTGAGCTTGGTGGGTCCCAAGATGGAGTCTAGGTGGTACAATTATGTGGCACACAAATGGTGTGACACGCGACAAAAGTGGCCATTTTGGATAGCCATGTGGCTTTTTTTTTATATGACACATGGTACCTCTAGAAGCATCCATATGGATGAGTAATGCCAACATGATGTCTGATGAGACTTAGTATCACAAAAATAATTTTGAGACTCCCAAGGCTACCAACTTTAATTATCAGCCCATGGCTCATACAAACTTAAGAGGTGACTATGTTATATGCACAGTATGTCAAGTTATACTCATGCCACCTTCAAGTAATGAACCTGATCAAGGTATACAGAGACCACTCTTTTAGCTATCTCAAGGAAGGAAATTGCATGAAAAGAGAGAGAGTTTTATTCTAATTGAAAAAATGGAAACATTATTCTACTGGAATGAATGGAAATGTTATTCATCCAATTGTGAAGGCTAACCCTATTTGCAGGAATGTAAAGACTGTGCTATTTTCATAAATGGAAATACTAATCTACTTGCATAATGTCAACTCTATGCTATTTGCAATAATGTGAACCATTAGTCTAATTGCAAAATGTGAAAAGTTTTTTTGAAAAGGAAATTAACCTATGCAATAACAACACTTGTAACTAAAACCCTAAGAGACCATAAATTCAAGAGAATAGACCTAATCTAGTTTACATTAATAAATCACCCTTTTAATAATTGTTTTCAAAGAAACTTAGCTTTAGTAATAGGGTTCAAGTGCATTTAAATAGAAAATCATCGTTGTTGTTTAAACTTGGAAATTTGTCTTCTAACCCTAATTGCGGAATCACATTTGCAGTGAAGGAAGGGAAAGTCTAAAGTGGTCTTTGGTCCTTCTCAATCATGTATTCAGAGCCTATGGGTCATTATTCAATCCTAAGAGACAAAAATAGAGCTTTTGGAGAAATTTTGGTCAAGTTTACACGATGCTACAGGATGCTATAGGATTGCTCAAGATTACCCTATTTTGCTACATGATTAGATCATAGTGAGCGTTTTGAGGGTGGAAAAAGTGTTATGAAGGTGGGAAATGGTAGCTAAGGGTATATGAAGGATGTATGAGGCTTTTTCTGAGCCTAGAAACTCTCAGAGGCCCATATTGCACAAACGAAAAAGCACACGGTGGTCTATGTAGCATAGTTTTGAGGGAAATTTGAGATGACAAGGAAGAGGTTGATGAAGACAAGATAAATGAGGTATGAGTGTGCCAACCCTAAAAGCCAATAGTAGTACCTTCAAACCAACAAAAAACCCTTTTTTCACTTCAAAAGAATGCTAAATTAATGATCAAATTGCAGCAAAATGAACTAAACAAGAAAGTATGAGTTGAATTTTATTTCATCAAAACTCAATATATCTTTCAACATGCATCTGACCTACATCCATGAAATCTTAAGAAGAATGTGGTTTAACTCCTAAATATGCAAAAATAGAGTATGTTAAAGAACAATGATTTAGGGTCTAATAATCTGCAAAGGAAAAGAACCACATATTTTTTTGGTTTGCTACTGCATAATCTTCAACCACACTTCCCACAAGAGAGGTCATGGTAACCAAACTTGCAGCAACAATTTTTGTGAGAAAATTTATACTAAGAGAGAAATAAAGGTATCTACCAAAAGTAATGCATAGATAAGATACACAAAGAGAGATTGGAGCATTTGGCTTGGGCCCTAACCCAAGGGGACTTGGACCTATGAAACGAACTTAGATGTGAGACAACAATAAACTTTTCATTGACATAAAATAAATTTCAAGTACATCATGCAAAGGAAAATTAGAATGATAGTCTCAAGATCTTCACTCTTTGTAGATATTCCCTGCTCAAAAATTTGAATCTTATTAAGCCCTAGGATTTCTTATTCATACAAATATGAATGAGGGGAAATCTCCATGGAAAGAAGATTGCTTCCCTCCAAAATATAAAAAAGTGGATCTAGATCCCTTAGATCCTCACAATTACTTGAGTTCATTGGTTGCTAGTAAACCTCAAGTTTTAGATGAGTCTTTTTAAGGATCAAGATTCGGGGGAAAACCCTCCTACATCTCCTCTAGATGCCTCCAATGTGCCTCTGTATTTTAATTGCACTAAAAAATTCTCTTTTTCCTATACATTAACCACATTATGCCACACAATATGGAAAACATCCTTTACTCTTCCTATTAAGCACATTATAGCCAAAAATATATTAATTAATGTGAGAAAAGAAGAAATTATAGGCTGGAGGATAGAAAAATGGACCTTATAATATATCTTTTGATGGGGCCCATCATCACCCCATTGTTGAAGGTGTTTCTCACCATATGAGAAACTTACTCATTGATTTGAAGCTCATGCATGGCTCTAGTGGCCTCTATGACATCCCAAGGCACCTTAGATGGTGTACCCTCTTGTGGACAAAATCCTGCATTTGCCTCTATGGCTGCACACTTCCTTTGTTACTCTACCTGATCTCTTCTCTCTTGTAAGACCAATAAAAAGGGAGGATTGAGCTTTAGCCCTATGCAATTGATCTTGAACCTTTGAAAAATTATTTTGTAGGATGGGGTTCTCTCCAGAGAATTCCTCAATATGTTAGGGAGTGATATTCCTTGATTCGTAGACTATGTAATAGAGCATGCCATCTCCTTTTGCATGCATACAAACTCTTAGTCCCCAATGGCCTAGAAAAATCTTCAAATGGAGGACATATTGTTCTTGTTTCTCTAGGTATTGAGGGGCCAATTTGGGATCTGTAGAGATAATTTTATGGTTTCCTATGATAACCTTGGGACTTATTAACTCTACCCTGATGTATATGGGCTCACTTGCTTCCTTAGCCATAACCTTCTTTACTTCCTTAGCCCTTGTTTCTTCATGGACAAACCAAGAGGCCAAGGCCATCAGTTGTTCTCCCAACCTTGAATTGGGGTCCCAAAGGTTCATGTTTGTGAGAATTATGTTGTGCATATAGAACTTAGCCAATTTGGCCCTATCTTAAATGATTACCTGTTAGGAGAAGTAAATGAAATTCGTATAATATTGAAATGGGAGAGAGCCAAATTGTGCCAGTGTCTTGATTTGCAATTGTAGCCATTGTACTTTAAGGAAGATGGCATATTATTTGGATAGATTCATGCACTAGATGACCTCCATGGACAATCTTTCCATGGTGGCAAGTTGTGCCTCCCTTTCCTATAGTTTCTCCCCCATGATTGATTCTTTTAGCCTCATTTCAACCATTTCCTTACTCTTATACTACATTGTTTTCACCAAGAAGACTACATCCTCCATTTTATTTTATTTGGCAATGTGCATCCACCAGTGAGTTTGACTTCTCTCCTTTCTAACTCAAATAGGAGGGCAATTGCAAACTTTTTGGGTATAATTCTTCTTACCACAACAAAACTGTAATAGGATCCAATATCAGGCTATGGATTAGGCCCTTGGAGTCCTTATGGACCTCATTCTCCCTCTTTAGGTGTTGATGTCCCTTCCTATGGTATTTTATTCTTATCTTGTAGAAATTTTCTTCTTTCATGTAGCAACCTTGTTTCTTCCTATAGCTGGGCAGTTTCTACTTAGAGTTGGTTTGTTGTGACTCCTAGTGGTTGGCCTTCTTATGGATGTTTTAGGTTGCTTTCCCTTGGATTTGAGGGAGGTTACTTCCTCAATTTTCCCTTTTCCTCATCCCAATTATCCTTCTTGGTGACTGACGGATTCTTCAATTGTGATTGGGACTGTTGAAGGAGGATGAGGTGGCTCTTCATCCTTTTGAAGTATAAGGGGCTCTTCTTGGGATGACTCCTTTTGGGTTTGATAGGAGTGCTAAGTTCTGCCAGGGTGGTATCCACCTGTTGTTATGTATTCCCTATGATATTCTTACCTGTTTCTCTTGTTTTCTCTTCTTTTGAGGTCTAGAGGGCTCTCCAAGAGTCTCTTTGATGCCTTTTTTCCTTTCCTCTTCCTTCCTCACTTCTCAAAATTATTATTCAATTTCCTATTCCTTATATTAATATTCTTATTCATGTTCTTCAACCTCATATTTCTCCTCTTGTTCACCTTCTTCCTTAGCAGCACTAGATTTGGCGCGCTCTTCATCTTGTGTCAAAGTTTGGGCCTGTGTATTGATGAAGGCCTCCCTATCCATGTTCACAAATTCACTCCATAACAAATGGATCTTGAGGTGAGTTAATAAATTCATATAAATGAGCCTTATGAGTCCATGATGTGCAATGTACTGGTGTTTCCCTTCTCTCACCCTTTAGCTAATTTAAATCATGGACTGAAGGAGAAAATGTGAAATATTGAGCCTATTTGGGATGGGAAACTCTGTTTGGAAATAGAGTAGTCTAAATTTATAGGCATACAAAACAATCAACCTTACTTCATAAGACATGTAATTTAGTATGCTATAGGCCACTTTATCCCAAGGGCGAGGAAGGCTCTCCCTTCTAACTCCATTCTTGTCTTCAACTGGATTGTATTCAGGGAGGAAGAAATTGTTCTTGGTTCTGATGTATTTTTTGCTATATTCCTTACCCCATCTAAATCCTAAATATATGGTAGTAAATATAATATATATGTACATTCAAATGGATGGAAATCCCTCATACAACAATGGCGGTATTGTTTTCCCCTTGAGAGTGAAGGGCAATGCAAAATTTATGGGTTATCTCATCATGATACCCCTTTAATTTTTCAAAGAACCCCATCCATTGGTGGCTTAGGGAGAAATATATGATAGTAGGATGTTGATGGATTATGTTAGTGTCTATGGTCTCCCTTCTATTGAAACCTCCTCCCATGTTTCCTATTAATGTTGCTTCCTCAAGTTTTCTCAAAGAATATTTTTTTGAAGGGTTGTGTTTTGTGCAACCTAGGATTTCAAGATAGGGGTGAGAGGGTTGGTACTCTTATTCTGGTAAGCGGGAGGAGGATTATATTATAAAATTCAAGTAAACTACCTCTGCTACCACCTTGCCTCCATCATATGGAAAAAATATACCCTTTTTCTTGAGAAATTCAAAATTTCAAGGGTTTGCTATAAGATATATGTACATGCAGAATTTCAACCAAATTATTTCATTTCTTTGACCATGGAAGGTGAGGAGAAAATGATATTTACCCTTACCTCGATTATTTATTCATGATTGTGGGGGTTTACAGAAAAATTATTGTCAATTAGAACCCTCTTTCACATCTCAACCCGATCTTGTAGCACTATTTTTCAATCTTGTACCAATGTTTGTGATCTTGTAGAAACTGCCTCTAATCCTATATCACCTGCCTTTGATGTTGTAGCACCTATGAGCCAACGTTGTAGCTTCTCTTTATCACCCTAGGGGATCTCTGGCCATATCTATCTCAACTCTCAATGTCTCAGTGGTCCTCTCTAACCATTTTGGGAATGAGCTTCTCAGTACAAATGAAATATGACCTATACTTTTTATTTCCTCTTGTGGTAGTGGGCTCAATGTGCTTTGTGAGCTGGCCCCTACCTACCATACACATATTTCCTTTATTGCATTGTTGGCCCCACTCCTCATAATTATTGCCCTCTTGTTTTGAATTTTCCACATTGCATGGAAGGGTGAGTGAAATTCACTTTAACTATTCAAAGGTGGACAAGTTTATTGGACGCCTATATCCTATACATGTTTTTCCTTATTCATTAAAAACACTTTGGAGCAATTATGAACTTAGAGGAAGAGGTGAGGAGTGTCATACTAAGCCTACTTGGTGGTGTCGAGTTATTTTTGATGCCTCCATGCTGCTTCTAGACAACGATTTCTCTGCTGGCATCTCGAGGTGATATCTTTCATGCTAGTTGTTTCATGAATTTCTACTCTCTCTGAAAAACTAATTTTATGGATATTATTTGATAGGTGCTTGACTGGGTGAAGTCTACTAATGTAGGTTCTTCAAGTGGTGGATCGATTTGAGATTGTTAGAGGTGATCAATGACCTTGTATCTTATCCTGAAGATTGGTGTGGCTTCACAAGATCTTAAGGATGGTCTCTCAGTGCTTCAAGATGGCTAAATCTTCATTATGGAGTTGTCAAGTATCTTCGACTATGGTTCTATAGGGTTTGTGTAGGCTCCTACATGATTTTATAATTTCCTATAATACTCACATAGACCCTTCCAAAATCATGTTATCCTTCATGAAATGTATTTAAAAGCTCAAATAATTCATGGTGATCCCATTGATAGGAACTGGAAACTTTGATGGTGGTGAAAAATGTGGAAGAAGGGGTGGAAATGGATTTTCTTCATGAACAAAGATGAAGTTTTAAATGGAAAAATGGATAAATGGTGTCGATGAAATATGATGGAGATGTGGTGGGCTTCCATTTTCATTCCCCTAAGGAAAATTTGATATTTGACTCCTCTTATTATGTTGATCACAATCCTGTAGCAATTCTGGTCAATCTTGTAGCAATTTTGGTTAATCCTGTAGTAGTTCAGGACAATCTTGTAGCAATGCAGGATTGAGGCAGAATTGAGTGAGATAGGTTTCCTGGTGATGGAGGAATGTAGCGAGATGGGTGGAATGATGAAGGGAATGTAGGAGGCTAGCTTGGGAGGTGCAAAGGTTAAATTGGAACACTGCTTCCTTCAACCATTGTCCCCTTGACTGTGACTACAACCCTACAAAAAAATTGTTAGCGAAACTAGTGTAATGGATCCTTTACCTTTGTGATGATTTCTCCTTCTCTTTTTCATTTTTTTTTCTCTTTTTTGTTGTTGCTTTTTTAGACTTGTATGATTCCTCTAAAGAGGTTTTCAATTTGCAAGCCTGTACCAGGTTCCTCAAATGAGGTTTTCACCTAGGGATATTTTCATTTATTTTCCCTATTTTATGCTCTTGGGCTACCTCATGGAGGTTTCCAATCCTAGGGTTTGCCTAGGTACCTTATGGAGGTTTTCAATATTAGGGTTTGCCTTAGGTTCCTTATGGAGGTTTTCAGCTAGGCATTTTTTTTTTCTTTTTTCTTTTTTGTTGTTGTTGTTGCTATTTTTCTTTTTTTTTTGTCTTTTTTTCTTTGCCTTCTTTTGTTGATAAGAAGCTAGGTGAAGTGAGGGTTGTGAGGCCCCCAATTACATTTAGCTCCTTTATTATTGAACTAGTGAACTCCTCCTTTGATAGAGGCTTCTTGTATAACTTTAATCGGTAACCGTTAATAAGCAATGGAATTCCTTCCTCATCATTTGTACATATTTGGACAAATCCATTCTCATAACATTTTCCCACTAGATAGGGGCCCAACCACCTTGTCATCAATTTCCCTCTAAAATCCTTGAACCTTGAATCATACAAAAGGGCCCAATCACCATCTTATAAGGATCTCTCCCTAATGTGGTTATCATGAAAAATATTCCTCTAAGGTTGGACTACCTCAGTGTGCATGAGAGCATGTAATCTAAACTCATCTAAACCATTTAGCTGGAGTAACCTTTCTTGTTGTCCTGCAGTGAGGTCTAAACCCAACTATGCTTCCATCAGCAAGGTATTGTACTTAAACTCAATGGGAAATAGGGATTTATTTCCATAAACCACCTCAAATTGGGTGAATCTAGTGGTGGCCTTGTATGTGGTATTGTAGGACCAAGTGGCCTCTACAAGTTGGTTTGCTCAATTCCTTCTATTGTCATTAACAACCTTGGTCAAAATATTCTCCAATGCTCTATTTATGACCTCCACTTAAAAATTTTCCTGAGGGTGATAGGAAATGGATTTCCTATGTTTGATGTGGTGCTACTCCATAATGCCTTGTTGTAGTGGCTGCAACACCCTCCAAAATTTTGGCCCACATCCAATTTCGGAGCCTCCTTTGAGAGTTTTACTTGACGACTGCACACACTCAGGTTCACTTTTTGGGCCCGTGTGAGTCTTCGTACCCACCTTGCTTGATCATTCCACTGACAAATTTTGCATGTTAATGTCAATATCATGCTTGTGCCCATGTTCTGGTCATACATAAGGTCTTTGCTTCATGTGTACATGTTGTGTTTTCTATGTAAACATCTGTCGCACTCACACATGGAGTCATATTTTCTGTCGCACAAGCATCGTCAAGGTTGACCAACGATCAATTACAAGTGTCGCACTTGTCACTCACAGCGTCGGTTAGTCATGTGTGTTCGAATGGTTTGAGTCGTCTCTTCGTCAAGTCATGTAAGTGTGTGTTTGTAAGATCATGTATGCACCTTTTCACTCATTCACACACTTAGGCATTTTGGTGAAGTTCTGACGATCGAATTCCCCTCTAACATCCAAACCTTCACCCCACTATCGACTCGATCGACTTTCACCTAGAATAACATAGAAACACCAAGAAATCCATTTCAAGCTACACTAACCACAAGCAGATCAATCAGCTTTCATGATGGTCAACCAGGGAGTTTGACCTGACAGTCACCCTGGGACTGACTCTTCTCAAAAATTGTGTAGAGGCTACAGACATTGCCCACTCTGCTGACTGAGAAAATTGCACAGACAGGTTGGATAGACACCCAGTGCCCATCCATGTTTCCCTCAGAGAATTGCGTAGCTTTTCAAGCCAACCCTCTAGTCAGTCAACCAGTTGCACACCTGGAAAACTACGCAGTTTTCATGAGCAAGACCTCTGCTGCCCAATAGTTCGCTCAGATTAGAAGCTAACCAGTGATGATCAACAAGCCAGCCTCATAGAATCAGTGTAGTTTTCCCCACCAGCGTCTCCCAACAGCTAACTGCTAGTTCCCTTTAGGAATTGCGTAGTTTTGTTGTCAAGCTCCAACAACAGACTACTAGTTCCATCCAGGAATTGTGCAGTTTTTGTTGCCAATGTCCTAGTAGATGACTGCTAGCTCCCTTCACAAATTGTGTAGGTTTTGCTTCCAGTGACCCAGCAGCTAGCTGCCAGTTACCTCTAAGAATTTCACAGTTCTGGCTTCCAGGCTCTTGCTTCCCGCTCCTTCTAGAAATTACGCAGATTTTGTCTGCCATGCCTTCTCGCAACCCAGACTGCTCCTCTGAAAAACTGTGCATTTTTCCCCTTCATTAGAGCCAGACCTCGTGGACAGTCACTATCAATCCAGATTTCCTGTCTCCATCACCTAATGACTCCTGCGCAATTTTCACCAGCAGTGCCCGGAGTTGCCATCCCATCTCATACCTTGTAACCTTGCATCCTCTCCTAGTCACTTGCATCCAAAATGACCACACATCATGGTAGACTAGGAGGTTTATGGATCAGATGTAATCTCATCATGAGTGACTGTAGATATAGGTACACAATCAAACATGGCGTGACGACAGATGGGATGAACAAAGGAAGTACGTGAAAAAGGATATATTCGCCAACGGACTAGCAAACGATGCATGCAAAGAGATGTGCTCGCGAACAAATGATCATGAAAATATGTGTTCGCAGATGGATAGATGAGAAAACATGCAAGATGTGTTCACAGATGGACGGACGAATGAACATGCACTTTTTGCGAATGAACGAACCTATCAAGCAGCCAACATACAAGTAAGGAGCAACAAGCGAATGCAACATCAAGTGAACCAAACAACCATCAAAGACTTCGTGCACTTTGCCATGTGGAGGTAAATATGTGACACACCATGAGGACATCCATCACCCAACAACACTACAGCTCGACATGCACCCCAATAGTAGCACAAAAGTACCAGCACTGCCATGTCGTGTCTTGTCATGAGTCATGTCGTCCACATCTATACTGTGGGCCATACTATCAATCAATGTAATATAATGTGGAACACCAAGAGACCTATTTGTTGTATGAAGATTCATGTAAAGTCAAAAAGTCACGGAAGTCAAACATTCATGAGGGTAGTCAAACAACCACAAGGGTCAATTTCACCCTTGGCTATAAATACCCCTTCATTTGTACATGTAAAATAATTTTCACCTTGGCTCCTCCCACATAGCCTTGAGAGTCTGTAATATTTTCTTTTAGGAGTAAGTAGTGGCTCCAATGCCTCACCCACGGGGTTAGTGATGTATGGTGTAACAATGTGTCTTGGTACTTCCACTTAATTGAGAAGCCTACTAACAGGCCAACACGTTTTCACACATGTATTGTAATTGTTGTAAGACTAATCTTGAACACTTGTGATGCATGTTTCTTCAATCTATGTTTAACACTTGAACTCATTCACTTGTTGTAATACATATATATTAATGAAAATGTGTTGTATAAGCTGTTAATGTTGTCCTGTCCATGTTGGTTACCTCCCTGGACATCAGACAAACCTTTCACATAAACTTGCTATAACAATTGTCGCACTCAGGTGGACTCATCTGCTTTGTGTTGTATGTGTTATCCTTTCTTGTGTCTTGTGACTGCCACATCTGTGTGGCCTATTATTCTGAAATTTTTGCACGTCCTGTTATGTTGTGTGTTCCTAACAGAGTTGGGGCTTCCTCCCATCCGACTTGGGACTCAATCCCACCCTCTGCCTCTATAGTGAAAGAACCATTGACACAAGTAACACTAGCAATCACTAGGCTCACGAACCTCACTACTCCAAGACAAAGCAAAAAAATCTCATGTGCTGACAAGCAAGATCTGAGGCAAATATTTAAGATAATGGAAACTGAGCCATAATACCGGATGGGATTCCCACACCAAATAGCGTGAGGTCTAGTTGGGACTTCATACCGGGGTGATCCCCTGAATGTTGTCCAATCTAGCACTGTCAACATTTCTAGTGCTAGGAGGGATGCCAATTGTATATGGTTGAACGTCCTCTCACACTCACTCATCAACCATCTGGTCAAGGTAGTAACTCACACTCCCTCGCACCTACGCGCGACTCTCCAGTTGGTTACTTCTCACCTCCCAAGACTAAACACGAAATTCCATATCATTACCTTCACTCCGTACCACTTGCTAGTTCGCGAAAGCAGTCAAACTGATCCTAGGTATAGATCATCTTCCATACACATCAAGGAAGCCAAAAACCACTCCCACAGGGGTTGTTGTATCATTAGTGGAAGAAGCAGTTCTTGCCACACTTGAAGGTCTAGCAGAAGCTATTGAAGACGGAGAGGAACCTCTGGTATTTTGACGAGGTTAATGAGACACCCTTGTGATCTTGGGATTATAATTTGGTACAAGAGGTAGAGGGGAAGGCAACGAAAGAGGTAGAGGTAGAGGTGAAGGCGAACCAATAGACTCAAAGCTGGAAACATCAAATTTAGAAGAAGAGGAGGAGGATGAAGAAGAAGAAGAAGAGATGGTTGACCCAAATCTGGAATGGATGACTTAGGGACCATTGGCTCTCCTAGGTGTTTTTCACAAGATACTGAAGCGAGTTGAGAGAAGGAAAATCAAGTTCAACCTTGATAGCACAGTGAAGGGAGAAGACCATTTGGACAACTTCTACCTGCAGCTACAAAAACTTGAGGTAAGGTATGATGACATAGCATGTAGATTGTTCCCATGTACCTTGGATGGTCATGCAGCTGCATGGTACCACAACCCAAGGAAAATTTTAGGGGCTAATATTCACAACTGGACCAAATTTCCATGCTTTTAAAAAAAAAAATATTCGTTAATTTCCATTTTTTCTAAAAATTATTCGCCCAAATTTTATATTGTAAAATTGTTTTACCTTAAAAATCGCCAATTTTCTTTATAGAAACTATATAAAATTATTTGAAATTTTAATACTTTTACAAAAGCATTGCTAAGCATTTTAAAAATTGCATATTATGCACTAGTGAGATTCGCCAAGGTTTCTAAACTTTAAAATAAATTTCCATCCTTAAAATTTTCCATGCCTCAGCCTTCCACCAAACTCCATACAAAATTAGGGTGCATTCAAATGCATGTTCCTTGAAAAGTTTGTTGATGACAAGGCCCCAGCCATGTTACTCAAAGAATTGGGAAGCCTGAAGATGGAGGGGAAAGAAAAGGTAAAAGATTTCAATTAGAGGTTTACATGCATATTGAACAAATTTGCAGTGGACACCGAACCTCATGACTCCATCACTATTGATTACTACACGTCCACACTTCCAACCAGCATTGCGCAATTCATCAAGCAAGCTACAAAACCAACTCTATTGGAAAACTGCGAAGAGGTTATTATTGTTGAGAAAGACCTGCATGCGATAGGAGTCATAAAGGATCATGAACCATCAAAGGACTCTAAAGATGTGAGCATAAAATCCTAGGCGATGTCGAGAAAAGGTAGAGACAAGGAAGAAAATGATATTGTAACCCTCACTCGCCTCATCAAGAATTTGACAACAAAAGTTTCCAAGCTTAAGCAATGGAAAATGAACACATCTGCAAGAAGCCACTCACCTAGACCGAGACAAGGAAGTAATTCATCAAGAAATAACTGGTATACTCCAAAAATTGTGCAGATCTTTGTGTTCCACCTCAAAGAATACGCAAATTTTGAGTTCTGTTCATTCCACAAATAACATCACCCTAAGAACTCTTGTTTGGACTGGAAGCGAGTCACAAGCTCAGTATGAAATCATACATTCGACACAGAAAACAATATGCAGGAGCAATTGGAAGACACTGATAATGACGAAGGTATTGCACCCGATGAATCATCAAGTTCTAGGCATGTAGTGAACACATATTAGTGCTCGCAAGGAATGTTGAAGACAAACACCGAGAAACAACACCCAAAGAAAAATGGTCAGTACAAAATTAGGAGTAAAGGGGCTCCCCTTACACTTGGGGAAGCACAAGGAAAAATGATACTTTTGTTGAGGAAGGTTGACCCACCAGCCGCCCCAAAGTAGAAAACACGAAACAAGTCTGGGAAGACAGTGACAGACAAGAGTACATCCATGAGTAGCAAACTGCAAAACACTCCATTGGAAAACACGAACATTAGTTTTAGCCCGGACACCTCGGTGATTCTTCCACCTCTGGACTACAACATTGTAGATGACATGAAGAAAACTCGAGCGAACATCAGTTTGTTCGAGTTAGCAAAGATCCAGAGTCAATGAGACATCCTGTTGTGCGCATTGGAACAGACAACAATGGACATTGCAACCTCTACCAGTAAGGGAGCAAGTACACCTCCTCGATCACTTTGTATTGTGCTAAACACACTCCAGATGGAAGAAGAAAACTCATGTTTCCCTCCATTATTTCTCTCATTTGAAGTTTTTAACTGTAATGTTCACAACTAATTGGTTGATTCTGGAGCAGCAACCAATGTCATGCCACTCTCCATTGCTAAAAGGATCAATGCACAATGGAATGAGACATCTGCGTGAATTATCCAACTTGATCGAACATTGGTACCAGCCATTGGTGAAGTTCGATATGTGATCATCCGACTATCTCATGACGGTCGAGTCCACCAATGCATCAACATTGTCGTAGTGGACATACTAGAAGCATATGGTCTACTTCTCAGCAAAGACTGGTCTAGCAAAATAAACAGAGATTTTAATACAAACTAGTCCTACATGTGGCTTCTGTACAAGGGAAAATGCAATCAAATCCGGGTGTTATCCAAGAGGTACATGAAGCAAAATATCACTCCCCTAAACGGTGAGAATGAAACATTGGCCTTTGTAAAACTCATGTTTGGCAGCTACCTCCTGGAAACAACATTGGGGTGTTATCCTGCACGACCAGCTCAAACCCCACCAGAAATGCAGCTGGGACTCCTTCCTTGCCCAACTGATGGCAATGAAACATGTATAGTATATTGTACCCATAGTAGTAGCAGCAGTAGCAATGGTAGAAGAAGTAGTACAAGCACGTTAGACGGTTTGTGTACAGACAAGTTATGGACCATGTACTTGTTGGGTTGTGTTATATTCTTTCCATGTCTAACCCACGTAGTGAATCAGGGGGTTAGAGGGGGGGTGGAGCCCCCCCTTCGTTGTGCCGATTTCACAATGGGGGGGTCACAGGGGGGGCAGCCCCCCCGCCCAGGGGTTTGAGGGCGGGTAGCCCCCCTCTACGGGGTCCGGCAGTGCCCTAGGAATTTTTTTTTTTGGACCCATATTAGGTTGGGAAAACCACCTATGGTTTTCGGTCCATGGTTTGACCGATGGTTTCGGTTCCTGTATTGGATGCTTAGGCATGGTAATAAATATGATTGTAACATTGAAAGGAACATAATGAAAAATCAAGCTGGTAGTCCCGGTTTTGGGATCCAGTGGGAAATCTTTATGTATATGTGTTTTATGTGTTATGCTCTCACATTTTTATTTTTCCTGTGATTTAGAATTCGTATGCAGGTAATTTCTATACGGGATTAAAACGTACAATACTTTGACAGATCAAAGACACAGGATGGCTTAGGATTTGGGTGTGTCTTGATCGAACCATACAATAGGAAGCATCGGGTTTCAAATCACTTAGATTTCAAGTGCACGAACAATGTTGCTGAGTATGAAGCACTCATGTTGGGCTTGCAGAAAGCCATCAGCCTCAACGTGGTCGCACTCAAAGTGGTACGTGATTCAGAGATAGTGGTATGACAAGTACTTAACAACATTCACTATTTTTCACTACATCTCAAAAGTTACCTGCAAGAGTATTATGATTGATCTCTAAATTTCAAGAATTTAACATCATTGATGTACCACGTACGCATAATGCAGCTGCCAATGCTCTGGCAAACACAGCTTCATGAATGTCACCAATTAGGGATAGATTTACTATTGAAATTTTGTACAAACCATCAATCCCAGATAACATAACTAATTTACACATGTTTAATGATGATTAACAGATACTGTGTTTCATGGCCAATGTTGACGTCTTCAAACATGCAATGATAGATGATGACGAGGATGAGCACTCTCTGTAAAGAGAAGCTAGTAACAAGAAAGGCCATCTTATCATGAAGGGTGTGGCATCATTGGAAAAACTTTATGACTTGCAAGAAAGTTTTCAGGGGCCAAGGAACAGCAAGACCCACAACTCCACCATGATGCACAAACTGATCAACCTGAGAACAAAACAAGATCCGAATTTTGTTAATCTTGGTACATGTTGCACATAGAAAGAGCAGCAAGCCTTTGTCCGCCTATTGAAATAGTACCGAGAAGTGTTCACGTGGATGTACAATGATCTGAAAGCTTATGACACTTGGATAATCTAACACATCATTCCGATCAAAGAATGGGTCAAACCATATCAACAGAAGCTAGGGAAAGTACACCTGCCACTTGAACCCCTCATATAGAAAGATCTTACCAAGATGTTAGATTCATAAATCATATACAAAGTTTGTCATTCCACGTGGGTTTCAAACCTTGTTCCTATAGCAAGAAGTCTGGGAAAATCCTCTTATGTGTTGATTTCCAGAACGTGAATTGTGCCTTGGACAAAGAAAACTACCCCATGCCTTCTATGGACCACATTCTACAAATAGTATCTGGGGCATAGATGTTTTCCATACTAGACAGTTTCTCAAGATACAATCAGGTTCTAGTAGTAGAACCTGACAGACTTAAGACTACCTTTCGTACCAAGTGGGGTATGTTCACTTGTAGAGGAATGCCATTTGGGATTGTAAATGCAGGCGCAACCTTTCAGTGCACCATGGACATCTCTTTTCGCAGACTCATCAGACATAACATAGTGGTATACCTTGATTCTATGACTATGTTCTTAATAAGACATGAGGAACACATGCCCATCTAAAGAAAATTTTTGAGCGATACTAAAGATATAGGATTGCCTTGAATCCAAAAAAGAGCGTATTCGCAGTGTCTCAGGGGAACCTTCTCAGACACATTTTTGCCAAAAGCGGGATCAAGGTGAATCCAGACCGGGCCCAGACTATTACACAAATCCCTCACCCAACTAACAAGAAAGCTATGCAGTCCTTCTTGGGAAAGATAAACTTCCTCAGGAAGTTCATCTCGGATTATGCGCAGATAGTCAAGCCCATGCAGGTCATGATCAAGAAAGATGCAGTATACAGCTGGAGAAAGAAGGAAAAGTATGCAGTCACCTGGATTAAGCAGACTATTGCAGAAGCACCTTCACTCTACAACTCATACTTCAAGAAGGATTTCCTGCTATACAACTTCGCCTCTAATAATTCGCTCGCTATAGTACTCACTCAGAAGGATGAGATGAACGATGAATGTCCCATATCCTTCATGAGCACAAGCATGCAGGGGCCAGAACTCAACTACCCCACCATTGATAAGAAAGCATATGCATTTTACAAGGCAGTGAAACACTTCAAGCCCTACTTGCTAAAGAACCAATGCATAGTCTATGTCCCTCACGCAGCAGTACGCACATTTCTTGTACAACAAGAACTGGGTGAATGATGTGCAAACTAGATGACAGGCTTGCAAGAGTATTATCTTTAAATCAAGCCAGTTCACATGATCAAAGGACATGGGCTCTGCAGACTTGCATCTAAAGTAGTACATGCGTTAGAGAGAGAATAAGAGCTCGCCGACTGAGAGTAGGAAATTGATATGTATGACATAAGGTGAGAAACACCCACTAAAGCCAAAACCTCTTGGTATGCAGATGTGCTTCAGTACCTTGAGCATGGCACCATACCCTCTCACTTTTCCATCAAACAGAAGAGGGAATTATGCCTCAAAGCCTTAGCATATCAATCAGTGCATGGAGTGCTTTAGAGGAAGCATAGTAACAGAATTTTTCTCAGGTGCCTGGAGGCACATGAATCAGAGAAGGTACTATAATATCTACATGACAGACTCATCAGGGGTCACCTTGTAGGAAACACCACTACGCACAAAGTTATGCGAGTCGATTTCTACTAGCCCACATTATTCAAGGATGCACATGCTTATGCCCACATGTGCTCGGTCTGTCAGTGATGCGCTGACAGAGTACGAAGGTCAAAAGCCCCACTGCACCCTATTGCGGTGACTGAACTGTTCCAATAGTGGGGCCTGTACATCATTGGGGAAATATTCCCACATTAATCAAACAAACATTGTTACATTCTGACCGTGATTGATTACTTCATGCGGTGGATAGAAGCAATTCCACTCAAACAAGTGAACGACGAGGAGGTCATTAGCTTCCTCCAGTAGAACATCATCTCACGCTTCGACGTTTTGGTATCACTTGTTTTTTATAATGAAACATACTTTGCGTCTTTGAAACTTTATGATTGTGCATTACAGAATGCTATTGTGTTGAAACACTCATCTAACTACTACCCACAAGGAAATAGTCTAGTAGAATCCACAAATAAAAACCTCATCTGCATAATAAAAAAGACCATTTTCTCTGAGCAGCGCAACTGACGTACCGCCCTGAAAAATGCACTATGGGTTGACCGCGTAATGGCCAAACCCTCTCTAAATACCTCACCTTACTTCCTGGTCTATGGTAAAGAAGCCATCCTACCACCCAACATCTAATTTCCTGCACTTCAGCTATCCCAAGAGTCCCAAAGAAAACCTTGTCAACTAGTTCAGCATAGGATGGATATACTCCACGAGCTTCAGGAAGAAAAGATAAAATCAAAAGAAAAATTTACACTCCACCATAACCATATCAAGATATGGTTCGATAAGAATTCTGGAGGAAAAGCTAACTTTGATGTTGGTGACTTGGTTCTGAAATGGGATAAGTCCCATGAAGACAAAGGCAAGCACACAAAGTTTCAGCCCCTGCGGATTGGTCCATACACAATCCATGAGAATCTTGGCCCACACACATACCATTTGTAATCACTTGATAGGAGGGTTGACAATATTCCTGTCAACAGCCAATATTTCAAGTATTACTTCCAGTAGGTTGGGTCATGCCCTGTGCCATGTACATAGTTTTCTTGCTACTTGGTGTTTTAATTTTGTTTGTCTTTCTTACTACCTTTGTTTTCATTTGGTTTCTTTTCTTACTATTTTTGTTTTTGTTTGTTTGAGTTTCTTAATACCTTACTATTTTTGTTTACAGAAATAAGTGCTGCCATCTACTGTGTTCTGGATTTTAAATGAGTATGTGGCTATGATAGGAAGAGACTTGTGACACTGCAGCACTTGGCCAGTCTTGTGTCCATCTTCTATATGCTTGGTTATAACCTTCGGCTGATGAAGTCTTGACGGAAAATACGAGTTGTCTACAAGGGAATTTTTAGTCCAACCATGAACTTGTGTCCACATTGGGAAGCCCCATTCCTGTACTTAGACTTCTGCTCTCTATGTTCAATCTCATCCAACTAGTAAAAATGGAGAAGGGGGAAATCTAAATGAGATAACCTATCTTAGAGGTCTTACATGCTTCTCTGGAGGAACAACCTCTTCTGCTCTCAATAAGTCAGGATCCCTCTTCTACCCCAAAAATAAATAAGTCCCTATGCATAGTCCTCTTAAAAAATTACAAAGTTGAAAGAAGAGAAAGGCTTCCTGCTTAGAGAGGTGAAGCATGCAACTCTACTGGGGTACTGACGAGGCTCGGTGGCAGTGGAGCAATGCATGTGTTCCTGCGTGGCTCCATCGGGGTGTTGTCCAGGTGATCCAGATTTAAACAAGAACGCAAAAAATTACAGATATAACCATAAATACAAATATGCACTAGAAATAATACTTCATTTCATTAATGTAAAATAGTAAAATATGCCTAGTAAAAGAAATGGAAATAAACTAGCTCGGGTGATGGTAGCTTATCCCTGAGAAGAGATGTGGTGGCTAAATGCCTATGAAATTCCTTAAAATGAGTCTCAAGGGCCTTTTTATTATTGAACAATAAGAGGAAACCCTAAACAACCAAAACCCTAACCCGAGGAGATGTAACACCAAGAGTTTATGAGCCCCATGGGTTAGTTGGACAGCCGACTTCCCGGGGTTGTGACTTGGTCATAGTATCTCCATTTGACGTGCATGATACCATGTTGGAAAGATCTCTCCAAGGACTACAATAAAAAAGACGATTTTATCAGAAAAATTTTAGTGGTAGATTGCCAAAAAAATGTCGTTTAGGGCCTCAAAACAGCTCTGGAAGTTTAGGACCCGAAAAACTGCTAAAAATAGTAAACTGTGCTACAATTAAGGAAACTAAAAAACTGAAAGAAACAATGGTGGGGGTCCAAGTGGAATTGGTGGGTGGCCACCAATATCCACCTCGATCACTAAGCCTCCTAATAGCAGAGCAACACTAGAGATGAAAACTTATACTCTAAAAATATTCAACTCGCGAGCTAAACTACCCTTCTCGATTTCGAAACATTGTGATTAAGCTAAACTTTTGATTGTGTTTGACTGAGTTGGAAAATGGTGAACCATGTATGTCCATGGGATAAGTGGGGAAGCCGCAGTAACCCGCACAATGATTCAATACTCCCCGAAAGACCAAGGCCCTGTGCTGACAATGAACCAAAACAGAGAAGCTAGAGTTCTACAAGTGTGTTGCCAAGTGTTGTAGTGGCTACAACACGCTCCAAAATTTTGGCCTGCATCCAATTTCAGAGCCTCCTTTGAGATTTTTTCTTGATGACTACACACACTCATGTTCACTCTATGAGCCTGTGTGAGTCTTTGTACCCACCTTGCTTGATCATTCCACTGACAATGTTTGCATGTTGATGTCAATGTCATGCTTGCGACCATGTTCTGGTCATACATAAGGTCTTCACTTCATGTGTACATGTTGTGTTCGCTATGTAAACATATGTCATGCTCACACATGGAGTCATATTCACTATCGCGCAAGCATCGTCACGGTCGACCAAAGATCAATCACAAGTGTCGCGCTTGTCGTTCACACTATTGGTCAGTCATGTTGAGCATGTGTGTACAGATGGTTTGAGTCATATCGTTGTCAAGTCATGTACGTGTGTGTTTGCAAGATCACGTATGCACCTTTTCACTCATTCACACACTTAGGCATTTTGCTGAAGTTCTAATGACCAGATTCCCCTCTAACATCTGAAAATTAACCCGTCATTGACTCAATTGACTATCACCCAAAGCAACGCAGAAGCACTAAGCAATCCATTTCGAGCCATGCTACCTGCAAGCAGATCAATCAACCTTCACGCTAGTCAAATGGAGAGTTTGACTTGCCAGTCACCCTGAGACTGACTCCCCTCAAAACTTGTGTAGAGGCTGCAGACCTTGTCCACTCTTCTGACAGAGAAAATTGCTCAGACAGGTTAGACAGACACCCAATGCTCATCCCTATCTCCCTCAAAGAATTGCGTAGTTTTTCTAGCTAGCCCTCCATTCAGTCGACTGGCTGCTCACTCAGAAAACTGTGCAGTTTTCATGAGTAAGCCCTTTGCTGCCCAGCAATCCTCTCGGCTCAGCAATTACATAGAGGTGATCAGTAAGCCAACCTCCCAACATCAACTGAGCTTTCCACGCCAGCAGCTCCTAACAGCTGACTGCAACTTCCCTCTAGGAATTTCACATTTTTGTTGCCAAGCTCCAGCAACAGACTGCTAGTTCCCTCCAGGAATTGTTAGTTTTTGCTACCAATGTCCCAGCAGTTGACTGCTAATTCCCTCCAGGAATTACACATTTTTTGCAGCTAGTGACCTAGTAGCCAACTGCCAATTCCCTCCAGGAATTACGTAGTTTTGGATGTCAGGCTCCTGCTGCCCTGCTCCTTCCAGAAATTGCACAGATTTTTCTTCCATGCCTTTCCACACCTCGGACTGCTCCACTAAAAAAATGCACATTTTTTCAAGACCCCGTGGATAGTCACTATCGATTCGGATTGCCCATCTCCATCACCCAGTGACTCCTACACAGTTTTCACCAGTAATGCCCGTAGTCTCCATTCCAGCTCATACCTTGCAACCTTGTCTCCTTTCCCAATCACCTGCATCCAAAATGACCATGCATCATGGTAGACTAGGAGGTTTATGGATTTGATGTCATCTCGTCCTGAGTGACTGCAGATACAGGTACACAAATAAACATGGCATGATGACGGATGGGATGAACAAAGGGAGTACATGCATAAGAATATGTTCACGAACGGACGAGTCAACGATGCATGCAAAGAGATGTGCTTGTTAACAAATGATCACAAAAAGATGTGCTTGCGGACAAACGGACGAGTGAACATGCAAGATGTGTTAACGGACAAATGGAAAGACAGACATGCACTTTTTGCGAACGGATGAAACTGTCAAGCATACCAACATACAAGCAAGGAGAAATGTGTGAATGCAACATCAAGCGAACCTAATGACCATCGAAGACTCCACACACTTTGCCATGCGAAGGTAAAGATATGACACAACATAAGGACATCCATCACCCAACAACACTACAACTCGACATGCACACCAGTAGTGACATGAATGGACCAACACCGTCATGTCGAGTCTTGTCATGAGTCATGTTGGCTTAGTGGGTGTTATGTGGAATTTTCATCTATGGATAAACACAATTTTCCTAGTTGGGTAGCTACATCTAGAACAACAGATTTAAAGCGCTTAACCTTTTACTATAGAAGACAAATAAGATAAGGGACCTACTATTATCTTTTGATTTCCCTTTGTCTCCTTTGCTTGGCTCCAGTTAATCCTTCTCTAACTTAATTTTCTCGACAAGTACCTAGAATCATGAATAGAAGACAAAAACCAATCAAAGCAAGAGATCTATCTACTATAATAAAATGGAATCAAAAGAATTTACACATATAGTCATCATACGTGAAGAAAAGAATATGGGAAAAGGTGTAAACAACTTTATTAAGTAGAAGGAAGAATTACAACCATGAAGTCTGATCCATTGTCACTCTTCCAGCTTGGTTTCCAACCAACATCACATCAATAGCACAACACTCTGACAGCATAACAATAATTACTTACAATCTCAATCCTCAAACCAATAGTATCTCCTTAAAAATTCTCAAAGTCCAGCCCCTAATCACTTAGATGAGTGCTCAATTTATAGGAAAATGGAGGAGGTTTGGTCATAAATGAGGGTATTGAATGGCCTTCCAAACTTAGAGTTAGTTTCCATGGAGGAAGGGATGAGAGGATAGGAGGTTACTTAACTCATTCCCTATCCAATTTCATACTCATTCGAGATGATATGTGTGGGAATCTTCTAGATGGCTCTAAAAGATAAGAATATTCCCAGAACCCTATGATGATTCCGCTCAATCTCGCCCAGCGTAGGTCAAAGTGGGCCTAAGTGCTTTGGAAAGCACCCTGACATGGGCCTACCTGCACTGAAGGGTACTTACTCCTGACCAAGGCTATGCTGGTCCCTCAAGGAGGTAATTCTGGAGGGCTTTAGGCCAAGAAACTCTCAGGAAAGGAGGCATTCAAAGTGGTGACCTGTCTAGGACATGTAGCAATTAAATTAGGGTTTGATGAGCCCTAATGGTATTGATCTGAATGATGGGAGCAATGCGCCCAAATGGATCTGTAACAGTGGGTCCTGACCCAGGTTCAAAGTTATTTGCACCAAACAAATCCCTACACTATTGGCTCTTTCGGCATCATTCCACGGAGTGCGGTCTAAAGTATCACCCAAAGCAGTATGGGGGGACGTTGGAACCAAGTTTCCACACCTAGAGATCAGTGTGATGTCATTTTGTGCCCTAGATATGCCTTTGTGCATATAAATAAGCCCTTATGGATTATCAATATAACTCCCTTGAGTCAGCCCCTAGACCTCCGCGAAGGTCTGCGACTGTCTTTCGCAGACCCTGAATAGGTGAGTCAACTACTTACACGCTTGAAAGATTACTCTTAACCGAGTAATTACTCAAATCAGCTTAAGTGTTTGATAACTTCACCATACAACAAGATAATCTTTTCATAAATAGTTAACATTAATTGCATTCATATAACAATATAGATTAAGTAAATTCACACATCAATACATCATTATTTCATAGGCCCATCATTCATCACAACATAAAGCACATTCATACATAACAGAAGTAAATAGGCAAAACACAAGAATTTCTACAATAATCTTATTTATTGATAATTAGTTCATCTTACAAACTCAAGACTTCCCTACGCACTCAACTGTAGGGGTCTGCGCACTCAGCTACGAAATTTGCTCTAGGCCTCTGCACACACAGCTGCAGAGCCTTTATTCTTACTCTTCTTCGCTAAATCTCTAGACTTTTCCCATAGACAAACTTCATTACTTTCCTTAGACATCCTAAGACACGCCTATTTATAAAATCCCATGGTCCACGGACCATGGGTAGATCTTCAAAATCTGACTCAACTTACATAAAAGAGGATAGAACCCTTTTTAACTGTTTAACTATCTATGCGCTCCGCGACCATAATTTGTGGAGACTTTACATTTTATACATCAAAACTTGGTATTTTTCCCAAAAACTTAGGCTTTTGCCCCAAAGTGGACCCTAGGGGACCCCATACCAACTGCCCCCCAGCACAAAGATCATGACTCGCCCTTGAGAAAATCAGATGGCACGAAGAACTTGCTGCAAAGATACCCTAACTTGACTTGTGCAATTGCTACTTCAGTCGTGCTCTATGTGGATGCCTGCTTGATCTGCTCCACCAAATATAATCTCTTTCATAACATATTGCCCCAGCCAGTGCATCTGAAATTTTCCTGGAAACTTATCAAACTTACTATCATATAACAAAACCAAATCATTTACCTTGAAGGTGCATATTTTGATGTGCCGACTGTGCCAAGATTTTTCACGTTCCTTCTGAACCTGCTGATGGAATCAAGCCAAAAACCTATATTCCTCAAGCTCCATTCGCTACGCGATCTATTCTTCTAAGGCTCTGTGGTCTGCCATTCCTGTGAAAGTTGCTATGCGTAGACTAGGCACGATGTACTCCATAGGCACTACAACTTCGACACCATAGACCAACCTAAAAGGTGTCTGACCAGTAAGATTCTTACAAGTAGTTCGGTAAACCCATAACACTGTTGGTATGCACACATCCCAATCATTCTACTGTGCATTGCAAACCTTTTTCAGTGCATTCTCCAATGTCTTATTAAAATCCTCAACCGTTCCATTCGCCTGAGGATGATATGGCGTACTTTTCTGATGGTAAACCTGGAACTCTTCTGTAAGTGTGTTGATCGTTTTGTTGAGAAAATGCATACCACCATCACTCATCAAAACCTTCGGGAAACCAAACCTGGTCAACACATATTCGAATAGAAATTTTGCTGTTGTTGCCCCTGTATAGTCCTTCACATGTTGTGCCTCCTCCCATCTGTTCAAATATTCAGTCGGGGTGATGATATACCATGCACCTATCTTCTTGCCTGGGGGTTGAATTGGTCCTACAAAATCAATTGCCCACTTCTCAAATGGCTGCAATGACACTTGCAAAGTCAAAGGAAACTCATCCCTCCATGATGGCTTGCCCATCCTATGACATGCGTCGCATGCCATGCAATATGCTTTAGAATCCTTATGCAGTCTCAGCCACCACAACCTAGCCCGCAAAATCTTTTGCATTGTTTCTTTTCCTGTATTATGTCCTCCTGTAGCTCCTCCCTAAGCTTCAGTGAGGATACTATTTCATTTAAAGTCAGGCACATAACATCGTAGTATTTCATTCAATCCCATTTTATACAAATGCCCTACAACCACAGAGAAATCTATCGTGCGCACCACCAATTCTTTCTTTTGCTGACAGGTGTATCCTTCTGGAGCTGTCCTTGTGGTAAAGAAATGGATAATATCCATGAAGTGATTATCTGCTATGCGCGCCATGAAGAGTTCCTCGTCATGCATCCCTTCCTCCAAATTGGTAGGCTCTTCTCCTGTTTCAATGCACGACATATGGTCTGGCCCTGCATTCAACTTTCCTAGATTCACAATCACCTTGAAATCGTACTCCTGAAACAACAGTAGCCATCTGCATATTCCCCCCAAACACAGGATTATTAACTAGATATTTCAATGCAAAATGGTTTGTGTACATATTTAAATGTCTACCTAGCAGGTAATGTTTGAACTTCTGGAGCACATATACCATAGCCAAACCTTTGCACTATGTCCGTGAATAATTATTTTCAACCTTTGACAACTTCCTACTCTCAAACGGTATAAGATGATCCAATTCTCCTTTGCCAGCATGTGTGAGCACTACTCCTAGTGTAATACATGAGGCATCTACATGCACATGGAACTCCTTCTTCCAATCTGAGAAGACCAGGATTAGAGCGATGACCATTTTTTCCTTCAATACATCGAGAATGTGCTGACATTCTTCATCTCAACAGAATGTAGCGTCCTTATTCAGTAGATTTTCCATAGGTGCGGTAATCTGAGCATAACTTTTGATGAACTTCCGATAGTACCCAGTGTGGCCCAGTGTTGCAAACAGTTGCTTAACACTTCTTGGTGCCTCCAAATTAATTATGACAGATATCTTAGCAGGGTCCACCATTAATCCTTGTTTTCACACCACATGACCCAGAAAGATTCTGAAAGTGATGCAGAACAAGCATTTCTTCAGGTTTAGCACAATCTAATACCTTCGGCCTATGTCCAACATCAAGCACAAATTATCTACATGGCATTTTACTAGCCAAAACATTGTCCAGTCATTGAAATCGACCTCCAATAATTTGTGAATAAAATCTTTGAATGTCGTGATGACAACGCGTGAGAAGATCACTGGCACATTCTTAAGTCCAAAAGGCATCACTATATATTGGAAACATCCCCATTCCATGACGAAGGTGGTCTTACTCCTATCTTCTGGCACGATCTTAATCTGATGGTACCCAGAGAACCCATTAGTAAATGAGTAAGCCTCTTGTCCTCCAACATTGTCCAGGACCTCATTAGTAAATGATGTTGGAAAGGGATCATGGACACATGCAACGTTAAGCTTTCTGAGATCTACGCAAATCCTTATTTCATCCTTCTGCTTCTTTTCCTGGACGAAAATTGGACTCACCCAATCAGATTCCTCCACTAGTTCAATAATACCTTCTACAAGCATGTTGTCCAACTCCAAGTGGACCCTTTCCTTGTATTTGGGATTAAGGCGATATGACCTCTTCTTAATGGGCTTTGCATGCAGTTTCAGAGTTATTTTCATCACACCCAGGTCTCCTATGATACCTTTTAGGTCTGAAAATTTTGTAGGGAACAAATCTTGATACTTGTGGAGAAACTTAGCGACTTTATCTACTATGGCATCGTCCCATTGATCTCCAATATTCGCAAATTTCAGCTTTGCCTGTGTGCCAATGTTCACCTGTCTAGTCTTCAACGGTGCAACAATGTCTAAATTCTCTATTTGCGGTCCCTCAGCTTCCCGTTGGCCTTCGACCTATGGGATGTTAATATTCCTTGGATCCTCATCATCTTCTTCAGCGGTCACATTATAGCACTCTAGTGCATGGCACAGCTAGGTGCTCCAATCTCGTTGAATCAATTGTAAATGATCCTACGGTATTCTGAATATTGATGCTTTAACCTCCTGCAACGCTTTGTCGATTCTTTCGAACCCATCCTCAAAGCTAAAGGTCATCAAAAATCCTTCTCTCAGAATGCCCCATTCCGTGGTACCATGGTAGAGCTCTATTTCTAGGTACCAATTCATAGGAATGATGTCCAAAATGTGACAAAAAATATGCACCCACGCTGGCTGCGGCTCCTTTCCATAGACCTTGGTCCATTTTGCTAAATGATCATGCAGATCATATCTTCCATCATATTTTTCAATTAGCTGAAATTTTGGGTGACATAACCATAATCTCATCATTCTTCTGTACTCGTGCCATTCATCGAAATTGTCTTTATGCGTAACCCACCACCGTGCAGGCCTAGCGCGCAATGCAAAATCTAGCACTTGGAAGGAATGCTTCTCTAGTACTTCCCTTTAAAATGCATCCAAACATTTATCTACATCAGTCAAACCATCATAATAAGATAAATTTCTTACCTCCAATGACACACAATGCAATGATCTAATCATCATATTACAACGCGTCATGGATACTTTGTGCAACCTATTCTTCTAGTGCTCCAATTCTTAATCTGAATCAGAGGTACAGGAGCTTTCACGGTCCCATGTAATTCATCCATTGACTATCGGATTAACCCAATATTGGTCTGACGCTGTTATTTTATAAATCTGGCACAAATCAACATCACCTTCCTTATAATCGCAGACTGGTTCAGTATAGCACGACCCTTCTGCAGGGTCTAATGGTACTACTATGCAGAGCGATTTCCTTTCAAATGACATCGTCCACTTCTTCAAATTGATTACCCCATTCATGTCAATAGCCCAATCAATTCCGAGGAGTGCGGGGTATGGATTGTTGTTATCAACAATCTCTATCACTTCAAAATTGGCCAATGCGCTCGCACCTTCTATATCTATGATCACTCCATGCAATCTCCCCATAGGGATAATCTTTCATTGATTTTCCATCCTCAATTGAATCAGAGACCACTATAGGGCAAGTGTCCCAATTCTTTCCCATGTTTGTTTAGGCAAAACATTTGCATCTGACTCTAGATCCAAAGTAAATTGATCCATATCATAGTCTCATATTTGCACAGTAAGCCTTATCTCACACCCTATTCTCTTCTTCTGTTTTCCTATCTTTCTGACTGCACGGTGTCCTTCAGGAGAACCTTCCTTACTAGAACACTTATTTATCAGTTCTTGTAGCCCTTTCACGGCCTTGCTTTTGTGTAGCAACTTCATACAACTCTCCAAGAAAGTGGTAAGCATGGAGGGGTCAACTTCTCCAGATAGCTTGTCTTGACTTCTTGAGGTAGAAGCCTCAATGAAGATTTTCTTTGCTTCCATGAGCGTTTCCTTCACGTGCTCCATATCAAACCAAACCTCCTTTTTTGGAGCCTTGTGAACCCACTCACTTTCTTCAGGTTGCTTTCCTTTATCATCATGAGTCATCATTCCTCTTCGCAGCACAATATTCACATTGGAATCCTCTTCGCGGGGCTTGGCCCTCATCATTTGTAAATTCTAGGTATGCTGTTGAGGCTGCGCCTTCTTCTCCTATATCTTAGCTATCAGTATAGGGTATTTTTCTATCACGTGGTCAAATTGAGTATAGTATCGGCATAATGGGCATGTCTGGCTCCTACACTCCTATGCATAGTGTCCTGGCACTCCGCAATTATAGAAAATAACTTTCCCTCGACCTCCACCAGGTCCTCCTACTCCTTAGCCTCGTTCATGACCCTGATATCCTCCACGCCCTCCCCCAACACCCTAATCTAGAGGCCGAGTCTCTATTTGCATTCGATACATGGGTGTTGTTTCCATAATCAATTCATAGCTATAGTAGTTATGCTCATTGTGGCTTACCGATTTACAGAAATTGTAGAATAACTGTTGCAGCGTCTATAAAAATTTTTGCAGCAAGTGACAATTGTACGTTACATGTTTTCTAGCTACCTAGAAGATAGCACACCATAGTGGGGGCCATGTACTTGGTCCCGCGGTAGCCTCCTATCTCAGGGGCATTGGTCCTCCCCCTATAATATAATTCACAAAAACAGGGCAATGATCTTTATCATGCCCCTGGCTTTTACACTTGAGGCACCAAACTTCTTTGTGCACCCCAATCGAGCTGCTTTTTCCCTTTTCAAGCTCTACAACTCCAAGTAGAGGTTCTACAACTCCGCGTGAATCTGCTGAACTCCCAAAGCAACATCCTGAATTGGCGTTTCATGCAATCTCATCACAATTTCCAGGGCTTTTGCCTGAGTTCCTATCTTTTGATGCAATAAAGCAACCCTTAGGTGGGGAAGAAGTGAGGCTACAAACCATTCACGGTGCTGACTATCTAAGAGATTCACATTAGCTTCACAGATCTGGCACTTCAATCTTTTATCTAGCTCCCATAGCGTTTCACCGAGCCTCATCATGATTTCTTTAAATCCCATTATTGACTGTGATTTATATTTAGGCTTACCAAATTCTTCGTTCAGAGTGATTTGAGTGTTTGCCAATGATGCCAATAGATTATCTGTGTAGTACTTAATGTAGCATGTCAACGCGCAATCTTGGAGAATAGTAACCAACTGCGCTTTCTTTATATGATCATCTGTAATATTTTGTTCCATCCACATAGCCTTTGCAATGAACCAAAACTGATTCGATTCCTCACTTCCCAAGCCCTTGAAACAGACTATGGGTTGATCTTCAAATGCTGACTCAACTTACATAAAAGAGGGTAAAATCCTTTTTAACTCTTTAACTATCTATGCGCTCCGCGACCACAATTAGTGGAGAGTTTACATTTTATACATCAAAACTTGGGATTTTTCCCCAAAATTGACCCTAGGGGACCCCATACCAACAAGTCATGTTGTCCACATCTCTACTATGGGTCATACTGTCAATCAATGTAATGTAACGTGGAAGTCCAAGAGACCCACTTGTTGTGTGAAGAGTCATGTAAAGTCGAAAAGTCATGGATTTCAAACAATCATGAGGGTAGTCGAACAACCACAAGGGTCTGTTTCACCATTGGCTATAAATACCCCCTCATTTGTACATCCAAAAGAATTTTCACCTCGGCTCTTCCCACATAGCCTTGAGAGTCTATAATATTTTATTTGAGAAGTGTTGGGTTGTGTTATTCTTTCCACATAGTTAACAAGGGGTTTGAGGGGTACCCGTAACCCCACTTTATGGGGTCCGGGGCAGCGCCCTAGAATTTTTTTGTTTTGGACCTTATGTTAGGTTGGGCGGACCCACCTATGGTTTTGTGCATTATTTTTTCACATGTTTTTTGGACGTAATGGTTTTTCGTTCCATGGTATTGGATGCTTCGATAGGTATAAATATGTATTATAACATTGAAAGGAACATAATGAAAAATCAAGCTGGTAGTCTCAGTTTTAGGATCCAGTGGAAAAATCTGTGTATATGTGTTTTATGTGTTATGCTCTCGCATTGTTTATTTTTCTATGTCTTAGAATTCATACGCAGGTAATTTTTGTATGGGGTTAAAACCTACATTTGGTATTAGAGCAGATTTGGCTTCAAGGGGATGCCTTTGTTGCTAAGGGGTTTCGCTTGGGCCTACGGTAGCACTGTTCAGTGGGAGATCTGTGAGATCGATTATGGTGGTGAAAGAAGATGGCGAGCAATGGAAAGATAGAGATCGAGAAATTTAATGGTCAGAGTTTTGAGTTGTGGAAACTCAAGATGGAGGATCTGTTAGTGGATAAAGATCAGTGGATCGCGGTAGATCCGGGTACTAAACCAACGAGAGTGACGATGAAGAATGGAAGAAGTTGGATCGGAAGGCAAAGAGCACAATACGATTGTGTGTCTCAGATTCAGTATTGTTGAATGTATCAGGGGAAGCTACGGCGAAGGCTTTATGGGACAGTTAGGGACTTTGTACCAATCTAAGTCTCTGGTAAATAAACTGTTCCTGCGGAAAAAGCTGTATAACCTGAGGATGAAAGATGGAGGACTCGATGTACAGAGGCATCTAAAATGTCGTTAATACTGTGGTAAAGTTAGTTATCATCTGTTGATTTAAAATTTTCAGATGAAGATAAGTGGATAGTTTGTTGTGTTCTCTACTGATTCGTGGGATAGTCTGGTTTTACAATAGGTGCAAATGCAACTGCTTTGCAGTTTGATGAAATAGTCTCAGCCTGCTGATGGAGGAGATGAGATGGAAAAATATGGACAACCAGAATGGTGATGTCTTGTCTGTACGAGGACGGTCCCAGAACAGAAACAAAAAATAAGTCATCGAGTGGGAGATCTAAATCTAGAGGGAGATCTAAATCTCCAGGAAAACCTACAAAGGTGGTGTGCTGGAAATGCGGAAAGGAAGGGCACTTCAAAAGGGAGTGTAAATCTAAAGCTCCTGATAAAGGAAATGGTTTTGATGATGCTCCTTCTGCAGAGGCGAAAACCACCTCAGATGAAGGTGGGGATGTGTACTTGGCTTCTTCAAGTACACATGTAGATCATGAGGCATGGTTGATTGACTCAGGTGCATCCTTTCACTTCACTCCCCATAGAGAGTGGTTCTGCGAAGTATGAGAAATATGATGGTGGTGATGTCTTCTTAGGAGATGATAGGAAGGCTAGAATCATTGGTCCATGGATAAGTAAAGTTGAATTTGCAAGGTGGAAGGGTAGAACCCTTCCGGGTGTTCTGCATATTCCTGCGTTGGCCAGAAATCTGATTTCTGTAAGCAAGTTGGATGATGCAGGTGTAAAGACAGTGTTCGAGAAGGATACCTGCAAGATGGTTCGAGGAGCACTGGTAATGATGCAGGGAGTTCGGATTTGGAACTCTGTACAAGCTGCAAGGTAGCACTGTTATTGACGGGTGCAATAGTTCTATGGTTCCTGAAAATGGAGCAGAAAATCTAGTGGTATATGGAGAGAAGACCATGTTGTGGCATCAAAGGCTTGGACATATTTGAGAGAAGGGCCTTCAAATACTTCATGGTAA
>APFE031243174.1:187079-211761 GCA_000404065.3 Pinus taeda
AAGAACCCTGCTTATCATTCAAAGACAAAGCACATTGATGTTCAGTATCACTTTGTGAGGGATATGATAGAAGAAAAAAAGGTGTTGCTGGTAAAAGGTGGACACTTTGAAGAATACTGCAGATGCATTGACAAAATCTGTGAGCTCTGAGAAGTTCTCTTGGTGTAGAGAAACAATGGGTGTTTCAGGGCTGGAAAAATGGCTATAAGCTCTCCTGTGGCCCCCTGTGGAAAGAAAACAACAAGTGGGAGAATGTTGGGTTGTGTTATATTCTTTCCATGTAGTTAATAGGGGTTTTGAGGGGTACCCATAACCCCAATTTATGGGGTCTGGGGCAGCGCCCTGATTTTTTTTTATTTTGGACCCTATGTTAGGTTGGGCGGACCCACCTATGGTTTTGTGCATGACTTTTGCACATGTTTTTTGGACGTTACGATTTTTCAATCCATGGTATTGGATGCGATGGTTTTCGGTCCATGGTATTGGATGCTTCGGCAGATATAAATATGTATTATAACATTGAAAGGAACGTAATGAAAAATCAAGCTGGTAGCCCCAATTTTGGGATCCAATGGGAAAAATCTCTATGTATATGTGTTTTATGTGTTATGCTCTCGCATTGTTTATTTTTCTGTGTTTTAGAATTCATATGAAGGTAATTTCTGTACGGAGTTAAAACCTACAGTAAGTAGTGGTTCCAATGCCCCGCCCACAGGGTTAGTGATGTGTGGTGTAATGATGTGTCTCGGAACTTTCGCTTAATTCAAAAGCCTACTAATAGGACAACACATTTTCACACATGTATTGTAATTGTTGTAAGACTAATCTTGAACACATGTGATGCATGTTGCTTCAATCTGTGTTTAACAATTGAACTCATTCACTTGTTGTAATACATATATATTAATGAAAATATGTTGTATAAGATGTTAACATTTTCTTGTTTGTGTTGGTTACCTCCTTGAAAATTAGATAGACCTTTCACATAAACTTGATATAAAAACTTTCGCACTCACATGGACTCATCCGTTGTGTGTTGTACGTGTTATCCTTCCTTATGTGTTGTGACAACCACATCCTTGTGGACTGTTCTTCCAGAATTTGTGCAAGTCCTGTTGTGTTGTGTGTTCCTAACAGAGTTGGGGTTTCCTCCCATCCAACTTGGGACTCACTCCCACCCTCTCCCTCTACAGTGAAAGAACCATTGACACAAGTAACACTAGCAATCACCAGGCACACGAACCTCACTACTCAAAGGCAAATCACACCACTCTCTTGTGCTAACAAGCAAGAGATGAGGCAAATATTTAAGATAATGGCAACTGGGCCATCATATCATAAGGTACTCCCACACTAAATGGTGTGAGGTCTAGTTGGGACTTCATACTAGGGTGATCCCCTGAATGTTGGTGGGTCCAACACCATCGACATGCCTTCAATAAAATTTGAGGTAAATTGTGCCCCTTGATCAGTGACCAAATCCCTCAGAAAACCAAACTTGTAGAAGATGGTTGCCATTAGAAATTCAACCAATTGCTACTCAGTAGTTGCCTTCATTTCCTTTACTTCATCCCACTTGTTCAAGAAATTGATGCACATAATGATATACCTCCTTTTCCCAGATGGGGGATCAATGGGCCCAATGAAATCCATGCCCCATTTCTCAAATGGATCTAGAGTCACTTGAGGTTGTAGGGTAATTTCATCCTTGGGTGTAGAATTTCTCATCCTTTAGCACTCATCACATCTAGAAGTGTACCTCTTTGAATCTTGATGTAGAGTAGGTAGTAGTAGCCAACTCGTAGAAATTTGAAGGTTGACCTCCTAGCATCGAAATGGCCACCACAGGGTCCATCATGGCATGATGAATATACCAACAACCTCCTCCTCTCTTACACAACTTCTCTAAATCTGATTTAGCCCCAACTTGAAGAGATTTCCCCCAATCTAGGTGAAAGGGGCACTCTTCATAACAATGTTTACCTTCTCCCTCGAGGATAAATTAGGAAGGAAACTCCGAGAAACCAAGTAATTTTGTATATAAGGAAACCATGGAGATGACACTGAGATGGAAATATGTGATCACTTGGGATTTGATCATATACCATCTCCTCATTAGCTCCAGGAAAGGTTAGTCTTAACAAAAAATATGCAACCACATTCTCTTTCCCTTGGTTGTTAACAATAGCTAGATCAAATTGTTGCAATAATAAAAACCATCTAATGATTATAACATTAGCATCATGTTTATTCACTAAATATTTAATGGTTTCATAATCAATAGGAAAAAAGACTTGATATCTAGTGATATAGTGCCTAAACTTATTCAAAGAGTGCACCATAACCAGGAATTTTTTCAGTGATTGTATAGTTGAGTTTAACTTTAGAAAGGTTCTTACTAATGAATTATATAACATAGGGAAATCTGTCTTCCACTTTTCCTAATGATTCTCCTACAAATTTATCTTATTGATCTATGTGGATCTGGAAAGGAAATGGTCAACTTTTCTTTCAGTTTTCCAAATGCCTCTTGGCACTTATCTATCCAACAAAAGCCTGAATCGTTAGCCAAGAATCCAAACAGGGGTGAGGCTAACTTACTAAATTCCTTGATGAATATTTTGTAATATATAACCAATCCAAGGAATATTCTTACATCCCTTTGTTTTTAGGGGTAGACACCCTTTCAATGATGGCAACTTTGTTGGGGTTAGCCTAGATCCCGTTCTTGGATATAATGGCCTAGGATAGTCCTTTCATTCATAAAAAAATCACATTTCTTGGGACTTAATTAAAGATTCATTTCAATACATTTCATTAAGACATTGCATAGATTAGAAAGAGCTTCCAAAAAATCACTCCCATAAGGGGTGAAATCATCCATGTATATCTCAACAATGTCATGCACAAGGTCAACAAAGATACTCAAAACTACCCTCTAAAAAGTAGCGGGGACATTATGATGAGCCTAGGTATTGCAACAATAATACTACAACTCCCAGGGCTACCAGCTTTACTTATCAACCTAGGGTTCGTACAAACTTGGAGGTGACAGTGCTATATGCACAAGTAGAAGTGAAGGTCTTGCCTGTTGTCACTGTTTGTCTAGCAAGAGACTCTAGGGGTTCCAAGCCAAACTTCTATATCATAAGAAGAAGCTTAATTCTTTGATGGAAGGAGAGAAAACCTATTCTTAGAGAGAGCTATTCTACTACAGTAATGAAGAAAATAACATGAAATGCTAAACTTACACCATAACCTAACTAACCAATTAAACAACTATGCTAAGCAGAATTGCTAAATTAACACTAACCTAATGCTAATTAACTAAGTCACAGAAGTAAAGAGCATCAAATCTAGACTAAGGTGTAACAAAGAAACTTAGGCTAAATTGGGTTTCAAGCGGAAAAAGAAATCAGAGGTCGAAATTAGGGAAAGGAGGACATGAGGGAGCAACAGTGCATAAGAACCGTTGGATCAGTCAGGTTAAAGGCAAATGAATGGTGGAGATTGGATCACAGGAGGCTACGTAGATATATGGGTGAACAGGGTTAATGAATAGGATGAATGGCTGAGGTCTTATCATGAAGGCTTAAGCAACTAGATGGATGAAGAAAATAAATGCACACGATGAACAATGGAGATCATATCGCGTGGGTTAAGTTAAGGGATAGACGGACGAGGCTAATAGGAGCGATGGACGGCTAGGATCTTATCGCGTGGGTGAAGTCAAGAGATGGATGGTGGAGATCATATCGCGGGGAAAAGAAATGTGTGGAAATGAGGGAGCAGGTTTCTAAGGTAGTAAGTAGTTTCTTGAGTGCCATTTAGGCTATAAGAAGTTTTTGGAAATTTCATGCGATTAGCCTTAATGTGCGACATGTAGCATGAGAAAAAAACTTTTCTCGTGTTCTCTTGGGTAGATAATGTTCATGCACTAATCCACGTGAGATTGTGTGATAGTCGTTGGATCAGGTGGGGTTGATCAATGGTGGAGATCAACCAAGCTAGTTGGCGATCGGGTGAAGTGACAACTTGTCGAATCAGGTAAGGCAGATTGACAGTGGGGGTTTAAAGCTTCGAAAGGTGTGGAGGTGATGCAATGGCCATCGGATCAGGTGAGGTAGATCGATGGTGGGGACTTAAAGTTCATAAAGTGAGTGGTGGACTCCATGCGAGGCAGCAGTTGGAGAAAATAGTGAATCAGACAGTGATTGTGAAGGTTTGTTGGTGATCAGACGATGATGAATCGATGCATGAGGAACGTGCTGGAGGCAGTTTCAAATGAAAATGACAGAGAAAATTAGTGCGGGTGAACAAACAACTGCATTAAATAGCGAACTCCATAGCTCATGCGAGAACTAGAAACTGTGTTTTTGGGGTTGTTGAAGGGTCTCTTCCTCAAGTCATGGTCCCAGAGGGAGGAGATGAGGTCGAAACACTTGCACACAACCTGATAGTAATATTTTCCTCTAACTAACCTATGAATAAAAAACACAAATGGAAGTAAACTTAAAGCCAATGCAACTACTAAAGCAAATAAGCAGAAATGGGAAGCTATTCAAACAAATGAACAAAACCAGAAAGCTACTTAAACAAATGAATTAGAACTAGAAAACTACTTGAGAAAATGAATCAAAAAACCATGAAACTACTTAAGAAGATAAACAAAATAGAACTCTATGCTAGAAGATATGTATAATGAAGAGGATCTGTGGCTTCTTGGGTCGGGCCCTAACACAAGAGCTTCAGCCCTCGAAGTTAACTCAGAGCTGGCTTAAACATAACTCATTCTTATTAGAAAAACCATGGATTATAGAGCAAACTATCACAAGTCTTTGTAGCTTAGAAGTAAAACAGAGTTTTACAATAGGAGTCTAAATCCTATTGAGGTCCTGGGCCTCTCTATTTATACATTTGAAGTTTTTAACAACTTCCTTCCCACTAGGGAGGCTTGGCCTTTAACTCAAGAAAAACTAGTTTTCTGTCCTTTTCCTTTGCCTGGCTGTCTTCTAGTCCTCAAAGTGATGGCTGTTTGCTCTCCGAGTTGGTGAAGGAATATTCGAATGGAGAAGTAGTAAATGAGGAGGATTTACCTCCTATAATTACTCTCCTTTGTCCCATTCTAGTTTTACCAAGGTCTTTGCCATAGTTCTTTGCTTTTATCCTTTATACCCACATTTTTCCTTGCTTTTATCCTTTATTCCTACATAACATGCACATTAGACCACAAAGCCAAATATCCAATTCTAACTCATTTCATAAACAAAATATAATCAAAAGTATGCAATAAGTTGTGAGAATAGTTGGTTTCACTAAGCTATGAGGTGAATTAAGGACAATTAAGGCCCATATAATTACTCAATGATGAGGATCATCATCACCCCTTACTGAAAGTGTTTCTCATCCTCTGAGCAACTTAGTCAATGTCCATGTCCTTCATGGCTCTGGAAGCCTCTCTGACATCCCATTCTTCTGTTGTGGTCTCTTCTTCTTGTTTATAGAAGCCTGCTTTCCTTTCTACTTCTTCCTGCTGCCTCTTTTCCTCTTCTTCTTTTCTCCTTTCTAGAATCCCTAAGAGTAGTGGTGGATTGAGTTTTAGGCCTACCCAATTGACCTTCAACCTTTGCATTGATTTCTTATACATAGGTATCCTGTTGAGTTCCTCTCTCAACCTTTGAGGGGAGTGATATTCTTTGGTCTTCAAGCTGTGTGGCAGTGTTTTCCATCTCCTTTAGCGGGAATGTATATTATCATCTCTTAGTAGCCCAAACATATCCTCAAAATGTGAAATTTCCTACCCTTGGGTAGCAAGATATCTAAGTGCCAGCTAAGGATCATTTGAAATTATATTATGGGTGTTGAATAGGCCATGATATTTGATTGTTCAGCTCTGATGAAAAGAGTTTCATTTTTCTCTCTAGTCAATATTCTTTCATCTCTGCAGTCCTTGACTCCTCATGGTTCATCCATGATGCCAAAGCCATTAATTATAGATCTCCTAGCTCTACATTAGGATCCCAAATATTCATGTCTATGAGGGCCATGTTGTGCAAGTAAAACGCAGCCATTTTGGCCCTATCTTCTAGTGCACTTTGATCAGAAAGATCAATAAACTGTCTACAGTCGTGAAATGGCATGGTGCTTCTTTTTGCTAGTGTTTTAATCTGAAATTGCAGTCATTGTTCTCTGAGGTAAGGAGTATAAGGTTTAGTTGGCATCCTACATTAGATGGCCTCCAAGGAGAGGCTGGCCATACATGTTGGTTGGTTTTCCTTTTCCTACAGTTGTCCTCTCTATTTTTCTTATCTTCTTCTTTTTGTTGTTCTTTCGCATCTCCATTAATTTCTTCCTCTATTTCAACATCATCCTCCTTGTGTTATATTTAAGCATCATCTTCCTTGCATTCTGTTTGAGCATGTTCCTCTGTATTAGTTCCTTCTTTATTCATCTCATCCCATATAGGTTTGTATCTTCTTCTTATTTTGCCTCCTCCTCACTGACAGGAGGACTAACATCATAGATGAGGGTTTTGGTGTCATCCTCTACTAATAAGTCTCTAAAGACTGACCATTTTATAGGGATCTTGAGGTTTTGGAGGGCATCCTTAATGATGATTCTAATCAAATCATGGTGAGCCAACCATTGGGAATTCCCATCCTTTACTTTGTTGCCAGAGTCTATGAGTGATTGCATCAAAAAATAGGGTATGTTGAGTCTTTGGTGAACTGGTGTTTCTACCTGAAGTCTCATTTCTTCAAGAATTCTCAAATGGTTGTCATAGCAATACTATATCTATGGACTCTTGCATTCTCTCTTGACTTATTAAATAATTTCCTTTTTGCCACCTTTTTACTTATAAACCAACTACCTCTTAACCTTTACAACTTTTGATAAAATTATGCATATGAGTGAGTGAGTGGGATACTTACCTATGGTCATGATACCATGCTGAAGTTGTCAAAGATCAGAGGTGTTGTTGATGGTCATTCTTCTTCCTCCTCTACTGTCTGCTGATGGTTTATTAGCTTTTGCAGGTGTCTGTGACTGAAGATCTGATGTCGTTGTTGCTGTTGTCATCTCTTGGATCTGATGTTGTTGCTGTTGTGGAGCTCTTGGATTACCACTTGGAAATGTTTGGTGTATCCCTTAGAATTTCTTGATCATGTTGTCGGATGGTGCTGTGAGGATGCTGTAATGAATGGACAGAGGGAGTAGGAGTGTATGTGGATGTGGGGATGATGGTAATGGTTGAGGTGATTCTATTAGAAAACATAATCTTCACCTAAATTGAAGCAATGAAGTGAAAAACAATAGAATTGATGGAGGGATGCATGGTAAGGAGTGGAGGAGATGAATATATGTGAGGTAGGGTTCCCTCTAGATCTTCTCTTTGCTCCATGCTTGTCTTTTTTACCCACCTGCAAATAAAAATTATGTTTTTTTCTTTTATTATTATATATTTTTTTAAAGAAACACCTAGGCTGCCTCAGAGAGGTTTTCACCCTAGATATCTGCCCTAGGTGCCTCAAGGAAGGTTTTCACCCAGGGATCTTCTTGCTCTTTTTCATTTTTCTCATCCTTGGGCTGCCTCATGAGGTTTTCAACACAAATATGGGACTTGGGTGCCTCATGGAGGTTTTCATTTGAATCCTTATTCTTTTGTTTTTTCCTTTTTCAGTGACTTGATGAGGGAGGAGTTGGAACTTGCTCTACCATCATCACTGTATTATTGATATTGTCAATGAACTCTTATTTTGATAAAGAACTCTTTTACATTTTCAATCTTTGTCCATTAACTAGCAATGGAATGGCTTCTTCATCAATAGTTCTAATTTGCACAGAACCATTGTCATGGCGTCTTTCCACCACATAAGGTATGAGCCATCTTGTCCTTAGCTTTCTCTTGAAGTATTTAAACCTTGAATCATATAATAATGCCCAGTCTCCCTCTTGAAATTCTTTCTCTTTGTTGTGCTTGTCATGCCAGATCTTCCTCTGAAACTGAACTATCTTTGTATGTAGGAGGGTTTGCATTCTGAATTCATCCAAGCCATTCAAATGTAACAACATTTCTTTCTGTACATGACTAAGATCTATATCTAGTTGGGCTACCATCCTCAATGTGTTATATTAAATTCAATGAACAACACAACCTTTTTACCATATACTAGCTCATAGGGTGTAAATCTAGTGGTGGTCTTCCATGTTGTATTATAGGCCCAGGTGGCCTCAACTAGTCTCTCTGCCCAATCCTTCCTGCTTCTACTCATCACCTTGGTTAAGATGTTCTTCAGTTCCCTATTGGTCACCTCCACTTGTCCATTAGCTTGTGGATGATAAGGAGTGGAGGTCCTATGCTTGATTTTTTGATGGCTAAACAGTTCCTCAATCATGCTGGAGGTAAACTGGCTGCTTTGGTTTGTGACTATATCTCTAGGGTACCCAAATTTATATAACATATTATCCCTTAGGAATTCAACCACCTTTTCTTCTGTTTCCGCCTTAATTGCTTTGGTTTCAGCTCACTTAGTCAAATAATCAGTGCACACAATGATGTGTTGTTTTTACTTTGAAGGAGGGTTGATAGGCCCAATGAAGTCCATGCCCCACTTGTCAAATGGCTCAAAAGTCACTTTATGTTGTAGGGGCATTTAATCTCTTGGAGTAGGCTTTCTCATCCTCTGGCACTGATCACATTGACTAATATACTTTTTCACATCCTGATGAAGAGTAGGCCAATAATAGCCTACTTGAAACACTTTGAATGTTGTCCTCTTTGTTGCAAAGTGACCTCCACGAGGCCCATCATGATAGGTCAGAAGGATGTCAAAGAATCCCTCTTCCCTTACAAACCTTCTTAAGATTTGATTTGGGCCAAGTTTGAACAGATTGCCCCCAATCCAAGTGGAGGGGGTGCTCTTTCTGACAATCTTTCTCTTTTCTTTGGAAGGCAAGTTTGGTGGGAATTGTGCTGATACCAGATAGTTTTCTATATCAGCAAACCATGGGGAGAGAACTTAAATAGCAAACAAATTCTCATTTGGTAACTGGTCATCCACCATTCCTTCTTCACCTACAAGAAGATTCATTCTAGATAGAAAGTCAGCAACAAAATTTTCCTTGCTAGGCTTATCAACAACAGTTAGATCAAACTGTTGTAACAGAAGCAACCATATTATGTTCTTAGCATTCACATCTGGTTTGTTCATTAAATATTTGATTGCAGCATGATCAATATGCACAAATGTTTGATAGATTGTAATATAATGCTTAAATTTGCTCAATGAATGCACAATAGCCAAGAGTTCCTTTTCAGTCACAATATAGTTTAGCTCACCCATTGATAGGTTCTTACTGATAAAATAAATGGCATAGGGAAATTTCTCCTCTTCCTGACCTAAGGCTGCTCCTATGGCTTTCTGTGAGGCATCAGCATGAATATGAAAGGGGAGGGCCCAATTTGGGCCTCTAAGGATTGGTGTAGTAGTTAACTTACCCTTTAGAATGTCTAAGGCCTCTTGATAGCTCTTTGACCATATAAACTCAAAATATTTGGCCAACAATCCAAACAAAGGAGAGGTTAACTTGTTGAAGTCCTTTACAAACCTTCGGTAGTATCTAGCCAATCCTAAGAAACCTCTGATATCTCTCTGCTTTTGTGGAGGTGGGACCATTTGGATGATTGCCATTTTTTTGGGTCACCTACAGTCCTTGCTGAGATATTGAATGACCTAGCACAGTTCCTTCAGTCATTAAGTATTCACACTTATCTGGATTGAGAGACAGATTCATTTCAATTCATTTGTGTAACACTTTTCCTAGGTTCGTCAAGGCTTCTTGGAAATCACAGCCATAAGGTTTAAAATCATCCATATAGATTTCCACAACATCATGTACTAATTCAACAAAAATACTCAAGATTGCTTTCTTGAAGGTGGTAGGAGCATTGCATAGGCCAAAAGGAAGGACCCTATAGGCAAAAGTACCCCAAGCATAGGTGAATGTGGTCTTATCCTGGTCTTCTGGGCATATTTGGATTTGGTTGTACCCACTAAATCCATTTAGGAACGAAAATAATTTCTTCCCTATCGGGCCATCTAGCACTTGGTCAATGATGGGTAAGGGTAAATGATCCTTCTTTGTGGCTTGTTCAACTCCCTATAATCAACACAAATCCTCCACTTACCATTTTTCTTGGGAACTAACACTAAAGGAGAGACCCACTCATTGTTTGAGATAGGGTAAATGAATCCTGCATCTAGCAGTTTTTGCAGTTCTTCTTTGACTATGTCTTTAAGAGTTGGATTCATCCTCCTTTGTGGTTTCCTGACTGGCTTGCAACCTTATTTAATGTATATGTGGTGAGTACACACTGAGGGGTGTACTCCCTTGATTTCCTTATAGCTCCAAGCGAAGGCTTCTAGGTTCTTTCTCAGCATGTTGCATAGCTTTTCCTCTTCTAAAACAGAAAGAGATGGGTTAATGTTCAAAGTTCTCTCTAGGCCAAATTCTATGGTTTTGACACGGAGGGGGTTGGAATTGGCCAAGCATAGGTTAATTGGATGATTTTCCTGGGTTTCCCTTACTTCTTATTCTAATGGAAGTGAACTAGGAGTTGGAATTGGTAGACATCTCCTCCTGCTATCAAATTTAAGGTATCTAGAAGATCTTCCCTTACTCCTCTAAGCAAGACCAGCTTTAGTGATTCAGGGTCAAGTGTGCGCCTGACCATTTTGTAACTAAGCTAGAATATTTCTTCATAGTCTTCTAGGGATTCATCCTGGCCTATGGTCATCCTAAAAATCTCTCCTTTAGTGTCCTTTGACCTACAGTAGTCCCTATATTTGTTGTTAAAAGTTTGTTGCATCTGAGCCCAGGTTGTGATGCTATCTCCAGGTAAACCCATGAACTAGCGGAATGCTACATCCCTGAGGGTAGATGGGAATAGTTTTAACTTTCTATCATCATCTGTATAGTCATAGGTTCAGAATATAACAACAAATTCAAATAGGAAAGTGTCAGGGTCCTCTATGGTCAGGCCATGGAAATGAGGTAGAACAGAGGGGCTTATATTATTCATCTTAGTGTCCCCATTGGTTTCCCTAATGGGGAAGGCACTCTCAATTCTCTCTCTATCTCTCTTGTCATTTTGGTTTCCAGCCATTGGTTCAATAGGAATGGGTTCTTCCTCCTCTTCTTCTTCTATAGGTTCCTCAAATAGGTAAGGTTTCTCACCTAAAGGGTCTTCCAATTCACCGTCATTGAAGAAGAGAGAAGGTTGCCTATTGGATGTAGTGGGGGTATTTGACAAGAGTTTCCCTGAATTGTCCCTAATCCTACAAGGCATGAAAGGAAATTTTTTTGGGTTGGTTTTTGTAATATTTTTTTAAAGCTAGAAAGTACTTGTAGAATGGAAAGGAAAGCAGATAATGACAACTGAAAGAAAGAAAGAAACTACATTACTTTTGCAGAAATAAACTAATGGAAGAAAGTTGAAGACTAGAAGTAGAAGAAAAGAAAGTTTGGAGACTAGAAATAGAAGAAAGCAGTAATTACTTCTACTTAGACACCTCCCCGACAACGGAACCAAAAAGTGATGAGCCTAGGTATTGCAACAATAATGCTACAACTCTCAGGGCTACCAGCTTTACTTATCAACCCGGGGTTTGTACAAACTTGGAGGTGACAGTGCTATATGCACAAGTCAAAGTGAAGGTCCTACCTGTTGTCATTGTTTGTTTAGCAAGAGACCCCAGGGGTTCCAAGCCAAACTTCTATAGGGTCAGAAGAATCTTAATTCTTTGATGGAAGGAGAGAAAACCTATTCTAAGAGAGAGCTATTCTACTACAGTAATGAAGAAAACAACATGAAATGTTAAACTTTCACCATAACCTAACTAACCAATTAAACAGATATGCTAAGCAGAATTGCTAAATTAACACTAAACTAATGCTAATTATCTCAGTCGCAGAAGTAAAGAGCACCAAAACTAGACTAAGTTGTAACAAAGAAACTTAGGCTAAATTTGGTTTCAAGCAGAAAAAGCAATTGGAGGTCGAACTTAGTGAAACGAGGACCTGAGGGAGCAACAATGCATAAGAACTGTTGGATCAATCAGGTGAAAGGAAAATGAACGACAAAGATTGGATCATAGGAGGTTACGTAGATAGATGGCTAAATAGGGTTAATGAACAGGATGAACGGTTGAGGTCTTATCGCAAAGGCTTAAGCAACTAGATGGATGAATAGGATGAACACACACGATGAACAGTGGAGATCATATCACGTGGGTTAAGTCAAGGGATAGACAAATGAGGCTAACAGGAGCGATGGATGGTTGAGATCTTATCATGCGGTTGAAGTCAAGAGATGGATGGTGGAGATCATATCGCAGGGAAAAGAAATGTGCAGAAATGAGGGAGTAAGTTTCTAAGGTGGTAAGTAGTTTCTTACGCACCCTTCAAGCTGTAAGCAGTTTTTCGAAATTTCACATGATTATCCTTACTACGCGACACATAGCACGAGAAAACCACTTTTCTCACGTGCTCTCGGGAAGATAACGTTTGTGCACTAATCCGTGCAAGATTGCACAATAGTCGTTGGATTAGGCAGGGCTAATCAATGGTGGAGATCAGCCAAGCTAGTTGCCGATCGAGTGAAGCGACATCTATCGGATCAGGCAAGGCAAATCGATGGTGGGGGTTTAAAGCACCGAAAGGTGTGGAGGCGATGCGATGGCCGTCGAATCAGGTGAGGCAGATCGACGGTGGGGACTTAAAGTTCATAAAGTGAGTGGTGGACTCCATGCAAGGCAGCAATTGGAGAAAATAGTGAATCAGACAGTGATTGTGAAGGTTTATTGGCAATCAGACGGTGATGAGGTGATGCATGAGGAATGTGTTGGGGGGAGTTTCAAATGAAAATGACAGAGAAAACTAGTGCGGTTGAACAAACAACTACATTAAACAACGAACTACATAGCTCATACGAGAACTAGAAACTGTTTTTTTGGGGTTGCTGAAGGGTCTCTTCCTCAAGTCATGGTCCCAGAGGGGGAGATGAGGCCTAGACACTTGTGCACAACCTGATAGTAATCTTTTCCTCTAACTAACCTGTGAATAAAAAACACAAATGGAAGTAAAATTAAAGCCAATGTAGCTACTAAAGCAAATTATCAGAAATAGGAAGCTATTCAAACAAGTGAAAAAACCAGAAAGCTACTTAAACAAATGAATAAGAACCAGAAAACTACTTGAGCAATTGAATTAGAAAACCATGAAAATACTTAAGTAGATAAACATAATAGAACTGTATACTAGAAGATATGAACAATGAAGAGGATTTGTGGCTGCTTGGCCGGGCCCTAACCCAAGAGCTTTAGCCCTCGAAGTTAACACAGTGCTGACTTAAACGAAACTCATTCTTATTAGAAAAACCATGGATTACAGAGAAAACTGTCACAAGTATTTGTAGCTTAGAAATAAAATAGAGTTTTACAATAGAAGTCTAAATCCTACTAAGGTCCTAGGCCTCTCTATTTATACATTTGAAGTTTCTAACAACTTCCTTCCCACTAGGGAGGCTTAGCCTTTAACTCAAGAAAAACTGGTTTTCTGTCCTTTTCCTTTGCTTAGATGTCTTCTAGTCCTCAAATTGATGGTTGTTTTCACTTTGAGCTGGTGAAGGAATATTCAAATGGAGGGGTAGTAAATGAGGAGGATTTACCTCCTATAATTACTCTCCCTTGTCCCATTCTAGTTTTACCAAGGTCTTTTCCATAGTTCTTTGCTTTTATCTTTTATACCTGCATTTTTCCTTGCTTTTATCCTTTATTCCTGCATTACATGTTCATTAGACCACAAAGCCAAATATCCAATCTAACTCATTTCATAAACAAAATATAATCAAAAGTATACAATAAGTTGTGAGAATAGTTGTTTTGACTAAGCTGTGAGGTGAATTAAGGACAACTAAGGCCCATATAATTACTCAAAGATGAGACTCATCACATTACACAAACCAAATGGAAGGACCCGCTAGGAAAAGGTCCCACATGGAGACGTGAATGTATTATTTTCTTAGCACTCAGGGCTGATCTGAATCTGGTAGTACCCACTAAATCCATCTAGGAAGGAAAATAATTTCTTCCCTGCAAGGCCATCTAGGAATTGATTAATGAAAAGTAGAGGGATATGTTCCTTCTTTGTAGCCTTGTTAATTTCTCTATAATCAACAAAAATCCTCTACTTCCAATTTTTCTTGAGTACTATGACAAGAGGGAATAACCACTCACTATTTGAAATGGGGTATATGAACCCTACATCCAACAAATTTTGGGTTTCTTCTTTTACAATATACTTAAGGGCGTGATTCATCCTCCTCTGGGGTTGGCACATAGGTTTTCTTTCCTCCTTAATGTTGATATGATGAGTATAAATTAATGGATGCACCGCTTTTATTTCCTTGTTTTCCCAATAAAAGGTATCAAGATGTCTCCTCAACACAATGCATAATTTCTCTTCTTGTTTGGTTTAGAGGGAAGGGTTCATTTTTAGAGTGGATGGGTTGATTTCCACAACCTTGGCGTGATATAGGTTAGAATCAACAAAACTCAAATTAGTCCATTGATTGTTCTCAGGTTGTTCTAAAGATTCTTCCATCAGTTCATTAATTGGCATGGTAGTATGAGGTTGATTATGTAAGAAGTGGTCAATAAGGTTATATTCATCTAGCTTCCTACTTCCTACAGTAGTGTCTAGCATACAGACTAGGTAGAGGAATGACTGATAAAGGTATTCTTCTTCATATTCCTTTATCCATAAGGGTAATTCATGCTCAACAAAGGGGTGAGTAGGGGGATATAATACAAGAATCTTTGATAGATGCCCATTCTTGATGGTCATGTTCCCAACCCTACAACTAATGTAATCATTGACAGTGACCAACCAAGGTCTCTTTAGGATCATAGGGTAAATATTAAACTTTGTTTTGGGCTATAGGACAAGGAAATTTGTGGGATAATCCCAGGAGTAGATAGATACCATCACATCCCCAATAACTCCTCTAGGTAATACTGTGGATCTATCTGTGTGTTGCAGCACTGTGGTGGTCTTCCTCAAGGCTCATTGGTGTATGAGCTTTAGCATGGTTTCCTTGGTCATAACATTGATTGTAGTCCCAAGTTCAATCAAGGTGTTAGGGACCACAATACTATTAATGTGCACACCAAATATTGGGATACCAAGATCCAAATACTTTGGGGAGATCACCCTCTCAACCATTAGATTAGAAAACTTCCCAACAACATTGATAGTGGGGGAATATCTTTTTCTCCTCCTATGCCTTTTGAAACACTCTTCCATGATAAGATTGCTGTAAATGGGGAAATATTTGATGGCCTAGAGTAGGATTATTTTAACACAAAAATTCTTCAATTCTCCCAGAAGTTTAGCCTTCTTTGGGGTGAATTTTTCAAGTTAGGCCAACATTTCAAGATAGGGAGGTACATTGGATTGAGGGGTACTATCTTCCTTCTCTTCTTCAAAATATTTAGGTGGAGAACGTGGGTGAGAATTTGGAAGTACCTTCCCATATCGAAGGTTGATCTCTTGGATTTCCATAGAATAAGTAGGGTAGGATGTCTCTCCACTATAAAACTATTGTGCTTGCTTATTGTTTAGGTTCATATTGGTTTAGGTGGGGATTTGAGGCTTATTAGGTGGGTTATTATGAGGTAGTTGTGGTTGAGGTCGAGGAGGAGGCATTAAGGCAAAAGGTTGGGTTTCCCAAGGCCTCCATCCTTATGAAGGGTTTCCCCATTCAGGGGGATCGATTGATATGGATGGAAAGGTGGGTTAACAGGCTAAGGAGGGTACTGAAAAGTATAAGACCAAGGAGAGGGCATGGACCATGATGGATGATTTGGAGGGTGCCAAGGCTAGAAAGGTGCATTCTGATTTGGATTGCAATGAGGATATTGTGCACCCTACATGCCCTATTGATATGGTCAAGGGCCTTATGGCCTCCTCTGGTGGATGAAACAAAGTTGCTCCAAGCCATTCTCTACCCCTTGGTATACAACCTTTAGGCCTGGAAGAAGGACATTTTTCTATTGCACATTTTCCTCATCAACAGATCAGATCTCTATGGTGTTTAGTGGGCACTCATTTCTTGAATATCTCTTAGTGCATCTAGGGAAAAATATGGCGAGTGCCTTTTTTGCTTCCTATTGCTTCCTTTTAATATGCATAGAATCAATCTGCAAGGAAACAATATGTGACATTTCAATCTTGAATTCTTCCAACATACTCCTTATATCATGTTTGATGGTTGAGGTGGAGGGAGAAGAGTTGATCAGACCGTGGCTGGACCTTCCTCTTTTCCTAGCAGCCCTATAATGGTTCTTAAATATTATCTTGTTGTCATTATAGGTCAATTGGTAAATATCTCCTCCAGACAACATATTGAGGGTATCCATTACATCCTACATAATCCATCAGATAAGTATAAGCTTGAGTGATTTAGGGTCAAGGGTACAGTTAGCCCTCCTATAGTTGCGTTTAAATCTTTCCTCGTAGTCTTCTCAGGACTCATTTGGCCCTAGGATCATCCTAAATATTTCTTATTTTGTCTCCTTAGACCTACAATAATCGCTATACTTCTCATTAAAGGTTTGTTACATTTGCGCCCAGGTAGTGATGCTACCTCCAGTTAGGCTCATAAACCAATTCAAGCCTTCATCCTAAGGGTGGAGGGAAACAACTTCAGCTTATGTTCATCAGAGGTATAGTCATAGGTCCTACATACTACAACAAGCTCAAACATGAATGTGTCAGGTTCCTCAGATGGTAGGCCATGGAAATGTGGAGGGGTAATGAGGCTGATATTGTACATCCTAGCCTCCCCATTCATCTATCAAATGGGAAAGAACTCATTTTTCCTGTTTTTAGACATGTTTTGGTTAGGTGATATAGGCTCTTCCTCCCCTATGGATTCTTCAAAAATTTCAAGTTTCTCACCTAGAGGATTTTCTAACTCCCCTATGGTCAAAGAGGGAATTTCACAGTCACCAAAGAAGAGTGATGGTTGACTACTTGAAGGTGTGGGGGTTTTTGGTAGAAATTTCCCTTGATTATCCCTACTCCTATGAGGCATGAAAGATGGCACCATGCAACGAGATGGCACCATGGTATGATTTGACGTCCTAAGTCACATTAAGGAAGTAGAACCAATAGAAAAACACCATATAGACATTCAACATCAACATTAGGACCCTTAGGAATCAATCCAACCTTTCTGCCAACCAACCCCTGGGTCACACTAAGATTTTGGACCACTTAACCTCTGGATGCTCTCATGCTATGGACATGCAAGCATCTAGGGACCTTTGGATGCTCTCATAGGCTTGCAAGCCAACGTCCAGGGACTATTTTTCATAGTGCTATGCTAGTGTCCCTGGGATTTGAGGCACTTTTTCAGACCCAATGCCTAGGTCACTACTCAAAATTGAATGACATCTTTAAAACAATAAAACAATAGGGAAATGACAGTACAAATGCAATCACTTGAATAAGACCTTGACTAGACCCCTACTAGCCATGACATGAATTTTGCCAAACACATCACGAATATGTAATCTATAGGTGTAAGTAACATATCTGAGCATAGGGGTCTCATACTTAGCTGAAATTTTCTAAGAAGCATTGATGCCTCAACACATCAACTACCATTTCATCCATTAAGTAATAGATACATTGTTCATTCATTTACTAGTAAAAACATGACGAGAGTCGTAAATATTTTTTTTATAAAACATATATATAACCATCATAATAGCTGCAGAAATGTCAATGAAATCATAGCCATATAAACCACATATAACCAGTATAATACTCATAGAAACACAAGGAGAAATAACCTCATGTTGATGATGCAAAATCCAAACCTGGGATGGGACTCCCATGTTCCACCTGACTATAGAATGGATGGGCCAAATTTCTCTTCAGCCATGCACTCCCATGCCATATTCCGAGCATGAATGTGGGATCTCATAGAACACATCAATCTAGACCATCCAGGGCTTCTAGAGGCCATTCACCTCCAACCAAGGCTCCAAGACTAGTAAATCAACCCACAAATTTTACCGGGCTCCAAAGCATTTTTCCAACCAAGGCTATGAGACTAGTAACTCAACCCAAGTTGTTAGAGGGCTCCAGTGCATTTTTCCAACCAAGGATCTAGGAACTAGTATCTCAACCCAAGCTAAGGAAACATGAGAACCAACCAAAACAAAACAATGAAATGAACCCATAATCTCCATGGCTATCAAGGAAATGGCAAGGTTATGAAATCCACTGTCAATCCAAGCAATCCTACATGCCAGTGATAGATCATGACCAACAAACCACATGCATTCCAAAACTAGCGAGGAAAACACACACGCAACTTGGTACCTGCAAGTAAAACCTGTTGTAGTTGTTGATCCCGATGTCCTCTTACACTTTCCTGCTCTTCCTTTGCCTTCTTGCTCCAAGAATCCAAGTATGCCACACCCTCCAAGAGTGCTCCAAGAAAGCTCGAAGTATCCAAGAGTATGAGAGAGAGAGAGAGAATAATGAGAGAGCTTCAACACTGAACTAACAAAAGGTTACCAACTGATCCTCAGAACCCTTTTTATGAATGAGGCCTCTATTTTATTCATTTTCCATTATTTTCATAAATAAATGTGCCAAAAATGCCATATTTCCTTTCCAAAGCCTTAGTCATTTCCTTTTCCAAATTCCTTAGCCATATTAACTCAAATGAACACCCACACTAGGATTTCATTCCCAACATTAAGCTTGGAATAATTTTCCCATCAACCATGGTTATTATTTTTCCTTTATTAACTTTTATTACATGGAATTTTCACCGAGGTCGTTACAAAACCCTCCCCCTTGGGGGAACATCGTCCTCAGTGTTAAACAATACCTATAACCACAAAACTGTTGTAATAAAAACATACTGCCAATGGAGCTTTATAACTTGGCTTGTTGTAGTATTTACAATGATCAACCTGTTGAGAAGAAAACCAACATGAAAACATAAGAACATAAAATCATAATCAAATTACACCCATACCACTTATTGGAGCTTAATAACATAGGTCATGGTGGTATTTACATGCATAGATTTATGTACATATACCAAAATCACCAAAACATGTACCAGAACATATATCAAGGCATATACCAAAACACCATACCAGAACTGCTTTTCCTCAATCGACAAACAAGGAGCGATACATATCCTGCATCTGATCCACCATCTCCCATGTAGCTTCATCGGGCCCAAAGTGCTTCCACTGCACCTTAACTTGTTCGATTGGTTGGCTTCAAAGATCAACACCTTTTTCTGCAATATACATAGAGGTTCTGACTGAAATTCTCCATCTGGTTCCACTTGCAATACAGATAAATCAATCATGATCAACATCTCTAACATACTTCTTAAGTAATGACACATGTAAAACATCATGGACTTTCACTATTGGAGGTAGTGCAAGTTGATAGGTTGTTGACCCAATCCTTTTAATGGTACTAAAGGGTCCACAAAATCGTGGTGCCAACTTAGTACATGATCCAATTCGTAAGGAGTTTTTCTTTGGTTTGATGCACAAGTACACTTGTTCACCAACCTATGACTCCTTGAACAACCTATTTTGATTTTCATAGCTCTTCTGCCTATCCTGTGTTGCCTTTAGATTTTTCTTGATTACTTGCATTTCCTATTCTGTGTCTGCCAACATGTCTAGTCCAATCAGAACCCTGTTAACTGGATCACTTCAACGCATAGGAGTATTGCAACTCCACCCATACAATTCCTCAAATGGACTCATCTTCAAAGATTCTTGATACCCATTGTTGTAAGAAAACTCTACCAGTGGAAGGTACTCTTCCCAATTTTGTTGTTGATGCATCACGTACATCCTCAACATGTCCTCCAATATCTTGTTTACCCTCTCTATCTGTCCATTTGTCTATGGATGATAATTTGTACTAAAATCCAACTCTATGCCCAAACCTGCAAATAACTCCTTTCAAAACTTGGAAGTGAACTTAGCATTCATGTCTAACACAATCGTCTCAGAACACCATGCAATATGACCACATTTATGTATTCAAGCTTCTATGATCCATAATGAATTAAACAAAGTCTTTCGATAGAAATCACATGAGAGAATTTTTTGGCCGACCCATTTCGAACCAACAAGTGTGGTTCATCGTTAGGACCAGATGATGAACCACACTTGTTGGTTCGAAATGGATCAGCCAAAAAATTCTCTCATGTGATTTATACCAAAAGACTTTGTTTAATATGACCACATCTCTGATGAATACCTGTGCTACATCTCTAGTTGAAAATGTAGACTTCACTGGAATGAAGTGTGCAACTTTCATCACCCTGTCCACAATAACCATGATGCAATCGTGTTATCTCACTATCCTCAAAAAATCTGTGATGAAGAAAATGTAAATGTCTTCCCATTTCCACTATGGAATCACAATCTGTTTTAGTAGTCCACCTAGATGTTTACATTCTACCTTCACATGCTGAAAATAAAAACACTTAGCCACATACTCTGCTACATCCTTCTTCATATTCGGTCGATAATAAAATCTCTTCACTGCTCTCAGTGTCTTCTGATAACCTGGGCGACCCGGACAGTTTCACATGAAACTCCCTCAAGGTCACCTTCTTGATATCATTACTATTTGTCACATATATTCTGTCTTTGAACCTAACCAATCCATCTACTGTAAGGCAATAGTCCACATCTTGTGCACTTGCACTTGTCCCTGTACCTATACCTATACCTGTACTTGTACTATCACTTATACTTGTACCTGTACTATCACTCATACTTGTACATGTACTACCACTTGTAACTGTGCCAGTACTCTACTGCAACCTATGCATAATATCCATAGATATGACATCTTATTAACTTGCCTGCAAGATCCTATCCTATAAGTCTATCCCATAGGAGCTCATAGTTGCAAGTGATTTACCTGTATCTGCCTGCTAAGATCATCTACCACTCCATTCTCTTTACCTTTGATATATCTGATCTCAAAATCAAACTCATTGATTGTGGCCAACCATCAAGCTTGCCTACCATTCAAATTCATTTGGTCAAATATATAATGCAAACCACTATCATCACTCATCAACACAAATCTCGTGCTAAAAAGATGGTGTCTCCACATTTTCAATGCATGTATGATTCCTTCCAACTCAAGATCATGTGTTAGGCATTTCTTCTCATGCTCATCCAATTTTCACAACTCATAGCATACCACCTATCCATCCTGCATAAGGACTCTATCAAGTCCTTTACTGCAAGCGTCTGCGCATACTACAAACTCTTTGTCCAGATGTGCAATATTTAACATTGGTGCATGTATCAACAACTACTTAAGCTGCTCAAAACTAGCCTCACACTCCTCTATCCATTTAAACTTCTTACCTTTCCTCTGCAATGATGTAATAAGATAAGCAATTTGTGAGAATTTCCTGATGAACCTCCTCTAATAACCTGCCAACCCCATGAAAGATCTCACCTCATCCACATTCCTAGGAGATACCCACTCCATGATGGCCCTTATCTTTTCTAGATCTATTGCAATTCCCTCATTGGAGACAACATGTCCCATGTAATGTACCTCAATCTGAAAGAAACTACACTTGTCGAGCTTATCATACAACATATGCTCTCTCAATAATCTCAACACTAATGCTAAATGCTAGACATGTTCTTCATCTTTTTTAGAATATACCAATATGTCATCAATGAAAAAAATAACAAACTTATCCACATACATACACAACACACTATTCATTAAGCACATAAATGTAGTTGGAGCATTAGTCAAACTGAATGGAACTACAACAAACTCACAATTCCCATAACTAGTCTGGAAAGTTGTCTTGTAAATGTCCTCCTCTTTGATGCATACCTAATGGTATCCAAATCTCATATCAATCTTCAAGAACATTGTCGCTCCCTATAACTAATTGAATAAGTCATCAATCCTTGACAAAGGATACTTTTTATTAATGGTCACTTTTTTCAACTGCCTGTAATCAATACATAATCTGAGAGTACCATCTTTCTTCTTCTCAAACAAGACCAGTGCACCCCAAGGTGATACACTTGGCCTAATGTATCCCTTGTCCAACATTTCCTTCAACTATAGCTTCAACTCTACCAACTCAGGTGTACTCATCTTATAAGGTGATTTTGATGTCGAAGCTTCCCTTGGCACCAACTCAATAGAAAATTCTACCTCCCTGTGAGGTGGCAACTCTGTAATTTCCTCAAGAAATACATCCTGAAACTATTATAGAACTGGGTACCTACTTAGAACATCTGCATCCTAAACCCCCTTACCTTTTTCAATAGAAATGTGTACTAAAAATAACACACACCCATTCCTATGACTATGCTTGGCATGCATAGCTATTACCATCCTAACTGATGTGGATTTCTTCTTTCCCTATAAGACTCTTGTTTCTCCACTGTCATCCACAAAATCAATGGATTTTTCACAACAATCCACCTTGGTTCTTTGAAGATACAACCAATCCATACCCAAAAACATAATTTATGATCCCAACGATAATACATTCAAATGTGCTACGGTAGGCATACCATTCAAATCAAATGCACAAGCTCTTACCCAATGGTGAAATCACTTCTTTGTACCTATAGCCAACTACACTAACCAAGATTTTGAATGCAATTCCTTACTCAAACCACACTTATCCACCAAGTCAGGACTAACGTAGCTATAATTAGATCCAAGGTCAATCAAAATAGAAATAAATTGATCACAAAGCTTACCATTCATCTCAATGATAGATGCATAATGGTCTGCTTGTTTGTTATCCAGTGTTGCATAAATACGAGGAATGCTTTGACCTGTTGAGTTGTGTTATATTCTTTCCATGACTAGCCCCCCTCTACAGGGTTTGGGGCAGTGCCCCAAGGAATTTGTTTTTAAACCCATGGTCTTGTCCATGGTTTTGTGCATGGTTTTCACACATGGTCTTGGGCATGATGGTTTTTGGTCCATGGTATCGGATGCTTCGGCATGTATATATATGTATTGTAACATTGAAAGGAACATAATGAAAAATCAATCTGATAGTCTTGGTTTTGGGATCCAGGGGAAATCTCTGTGTATATTTGTTTTATGTGTTATGTTTTCGCCTTTGTTTATTTTCTGTTTTTTAGAATTCGTATTAGGTAATTTTTGTGTGGGGTTAAAAAATACATTTGGTATCAAAGTTGTTTTGGCTTCAAGGGGACGCCTTTGTTGCTGAGGGGTTTTGCTCAAGCCTGTGGTAGACCCTATTCAGTGGGAGATCCATGGGATCGATTCTGGTGGTGAAAGAAGATGGAAAGCGATGGAAAGATAGAGATCGAGAAATTTAATGGTAAGAATTTTGAGTTGTGGAAATTCAATATGGAGGATTTGCTGGTGGATAAAGATCAGTGGATCACAGTAGATCTGGGTACTAAACCAACAGGAGTGTCTGATGAAGAATGGAAGAAGTTGGACCGGAAGGAAGAAAGCACAATACGATTATGTGCCTCAGATTCAGTATTGCTGAATGTATCAAGGGAAGCTACGGAAAAGGCTTTGTGGGAAACGTTAGGCACTTTGTACTAATCTAGGTCTCTAGTGAATAAATTGTTCCTATGGAAAAAATTGTATAACCTGAGGATGAAAGATGGAGACTCAGTGACAAAGCATATGAATTCATTAAATATCGTGGTAAGTCAATCATTATCTGTTGATATTAAATTTCAGATGAAGATAAGTGCATCATTTTGTTGTGTTCTCTACCAGATTCGTGGGATAGTCTGGTTATTGCAATAGGTAGCAATGCAATTGCCTTGTAGTTTGATGAAATAGTCTCATCCTTACTTACGGAGGAGATGACATGAAAAAATATGGAGAGTCAGAATGGTGATGCCTTATCTGTACGAGGACAGTCCCAAAATAGAAACAAAAATAAGTCATCGAGTGGGAGATCTAAATCTCCAGGAAAACTTATAAAGGTGTGCTGGAAATGCAGAAAGAAAGGGCACTACAAAAGGGATTGTAAATCTAAAGCTCTTGACAAAGGAAAGGGATTTGATGATGCTCCTTCTACAGAAGCAAAAACCACCTCAAATGAAGGTGGGGATGTGTACTTGGCTTCTTCTTCAAGTACACATGTAGATCATGAGGCATGGTTGATTGACTCAGGTGCATCCTTTCACTTCACTCCCCATAGTGAGTGGTTCTGCGAGTATGAGGAATACGATGGTGGTGATTTCTTCTTAGGGGATGATAGGAATGCTAGAATTGTTCGTCGTGGAAAAGTAAAGTTGAAGTTGCAAGGTGGAAGGATTAGAACACTTCCAGGTGTTCTGCATATTCTTGCATTGACCAGAAACATGGTTTCTATAAGCAAGATGGATGATGCAGATGTAAAAACGGTGTTCGAGAAAGATACATGTAAGATGCTTTGGGGAGCACTGGTCAACATATTGTAGGTTTTAACCCCGTACAGAAATTACCTGCATACGAATTCTAAATCACAAGAAAATAAAAATGCGAGAGCATAACCCATAAAACACATATA
>APFE031243174.1:221370-238771 GCA_000404065.3 Pinus taeda
AAATCGATCAATTTCAGAGTATATCATCAATTGGAAGAACTTACCCGCTGAAGATTCCACATGGGAGGACAAGAATTTTATACAAAAGCATCAAGAACTACTCAAGCGTTGAGGACAACGCTTTTGAAGGAGAGGGGCATGTTAGGCCCCTATACTACTAGTGTAACCCCTTATTGTTATTAGTACAACCCCCTTATTATATTGATGTACCCATGTAGTGCCCATATTGTTACTATTGTGCCCCATAGAAGCCCACTATTGTTATTATTGTGCCCTTACATTATTATTGTTATGCCGGCTCTGATTATGTTATGAGCCCTTAGACTCCTATATATAGAAAGGAGGTCTTTTCATTTGTATCATCCAAGAATTGTTCATTTATGTAATGTAAAGGAGGTTGCCCCCTCGAAGAGGCTGAATTCTAAGGCTTTGATCTATCTTTTCTATCTTTTCTTGAGCTGGTTTCATAACAGGTTGTTACATCAAGGCATACAAAGGCCACTCTTTCAGTTATCTCAAGGAAGGAAATTGCATGAAAAGAAAGAAATATTTCTATTCTTGTTGAAAAATGCAACAAGAATTTCTGAGTTTGATTTTGCCTTTATTAAATTGAGAAAATTAGAACTTCCACATCAGCAGCCAACATGGATGCAATTAACTTGTGTGACATAGCTTTTTTCACCTAGTTTACTCAGTAAATTTGAGTTGGAGGAGTTAGAGTCCAATGAAGCATGTGTGATTTCTAATTTATAGCAATCAAGGTCAGTTACCTCAAGTTCTTTTTAGTTAAACTAGTTCTAATTGTTGGAGGAACTAGTTGAAGGTAAGTTGTGTAGTGGGACTTCAATCAAACTTAGTGATTATCCAACTAACTCATCAATCAACCCAAAATAGCTAGTGCATGGAGAGAGGTCAAGTTCCCTAGCTATGGTAGAGATTCCAAGGTAGTGTAACATCAATTGTAGACTAGACTTGAGTGTACATGTGTTGCATGTAGTTAGATGATCAACCTTGGGAATTGCATAATCCATTTTGGAGAAATTCCTAAATAATAGGGGCCTAATTTCTCAAGGAATTGCTAAGGGAAATAAGAGGAAGTTAGGGATTGAATATACTAAGTGTTGGCTAGAGATAGTCATTCAACAGGAGAACAATTTCACTATGTAGGTGTTGTGCTATTCAACAACCCCCCATTTATTAATAGTAGTGGTTAATATTACATTAATAAATGGGGACCCTTTAAAAAATCCCTCCAAAAATAAACTTAGCATTTAGGCATTTTTCTTATTTAATTTTGGAATAAAACAAGATATCAATCAAACCCCTCTTTCAAAATAACTACTAAATGCTTTCCTTCCTGCATATCACATGATTAAGCATCATCAAAAGGCTTTTCTAACCCACCAAATCTAGTGAAAACCAATTAAAATAGGACTCTACGCTTTATACCTTGAAACTATCATATTTTTGACATAAACTTGGTCCTAAAGCTTTTCTCTTAAAAAAAAAGTCTCGCATCGTATATCTCTATTTTGAAGAGCCCGCCTTAAAAGGTTATCTCAAAACAAGTGAAATGTGAAATGCAATGGCATTGTAACCTTTATCGCATCATATTTCAAGCATTTAAAAAGGTACTGCAAACTTACCATTAGTTGATATTGTGAAATGCGATCAAGACCCAAACCCACTCCTTCAATACATCATGAACAAATGTTTAGGTCTGCCACTTATTAAAAAAAAGGTCTTTACATAGGAAAAACCTGACAAGTAGCCATGTTTTGAGGCAATAAAATAGCAGCTCGCATCTCGCATCTCGCAAAAACATAAGCGAAGGTAAGAAAAGAAAAAAGGCACAACGTGATATTGCGATCTGTGATATTGCTCCGCAAATCGCAAAATCGACATTATCGCAATTCAAAGGCTCGCCACCCTAGAAGATTTCTTCCCAACTTACGATTCAGACATTTATGAGCATTAAAGCTAAGGGATAACAAAGAATTAGTGGGCATTTAGTAAGAGTTAAATGCATTTATGTGTGAAAATCCATTTAACGTGATATGATATCTTCTTACGTGCATTTGAATAAAACTAATTTTATCACCTTTACAAGTTATCCACATTATTTCATTTCACATTCATTGTCGTCTTTGTGTATCCGATAGCTATTGTTCTTCACTTTCAGGGAAAATCCACAAAGCAAATCATTGGGAGCAATGGTGAAGAAAGGCAAGGCAGTCGTCTCTGAGAAGTCAGAAATGACTCCTCTATTTACGGATACTACATGTAGTAGAGAGGGAGGAACCTATACATGGGAGGCCATGTATAATATACTAGAGGAAGAGAAACCAAGGATTATGGAAATGAAGATTATAGTTAACGAATGTGATTCCTCAGATGCCTCCATGTTTGAGACAACATGCTCATTTTTGCATCGCATAGCTGAGTGTCCAAAGATAATCCCTTATACAGACATGGTTAAATGGGTTATTGATGAAGCTGATATCTCAAACAGAGAATTCAAGACAAGAAGCCAAGATGTTATGGGATCTTTTTTTCCAGAGAACCTGCGGCTCATGTACCACCTACAAGAGCCACAAGTCATCTACAACAAGCAGTTCATCAAGAAGTTTTCCAAAGAGAACGAGAACCCAATGCACTGCACCCAGACCTGGTCAAATAATGAGGGAAAAATGAAGAAAGACAAGAATGATATGTACTCTACTGTGTCTATTTGTCCCCCTCATAGTTTTGTAGCAACCATGCTATGTAGACTATCCAAAAAGGGATGGAAGTGGACTATCCAAAATCCACTTCCCATTGACATATCCCATAAATACATGTGGGAATCTCACTTTCAACCACATTTTTACAAAATTTGTCATTATGCTCCCTATCCACCAATGGCTTTATAACCAAGATGCCCCCAGATTTTCCAATGAAGCCAAGGTAGATATCCTCCCAGTGGCTAGATGGTTTGGGGAGGAAACATTTATGAATATCAGGGTAATTGGCAACATTACCTCCCCCCATGTCCTCCCATACTATGTTCCGAACAAACTGATGGCTAGAGAGATAGCCTATCAAATAACTAGTGAGGGAGGGATGAGAAAAACATTAAAGGAAGCAAAAAAGACCAGTTGGCCTACATTCCCTTTACAGTGTTGAGCATTTTCATTGCACGACTTGGGAAATGCATTTAAAGAAGTAGAGATTATGTTATCTTTGCAATTACCTAAATTCCCTAGAAGGCAATATGACCATTCGGCATTGTCAAAGAATTTACCACCATGGTAAAAATAAAAGTATTCAATAATGAGGAAGATGCATTTGATGACATATTTTTGTAGAATAACACCTTCACAAAAGTGAAGCATATGGCACAATTACTTTTTGACCGTGAATATCTTGATACCTTTTACGAGTACTGAGAAAGGAGGCTAACGAAGGTTACATTGGACCAATTATTGATTGAACCAATAAGGGATCCTACTCCCAGTGTAAGTCTAGAAGGAGATTCCAAAGAAAATTCCAAAATTGATTCTAGAGTAGAATCCCAAGAAAAATATACCAGGGAGTCGGAGAAGACATCATAAAATGGGAAAAGCAAAAGCACGGCATCAGAAAAAGATACAACCCAATCTACAAAAAAGACAGTTGAGCAAACTTCAACGAGTAAACAGGCCGAAATCCATTCCACCTCCACACAACCAATAAAACCCCTGGTGATTGATTTAGAGGAAGAATGGGACAAATTTAATAAAAGGATCCATACAGAGGAACAAACACGAGAGTTGAAAACTCCACAACAGAAGACAACTCAAGAAATTATAGTAGAGGAGACTATAAACACTCAAGAGGTACAGCACATCCTTGTTACTCCAACCTCTGAAATTGTTTTGAGAATTGAGGAGATTCCCCCTCTAGATGTGTTTTATAACCCACAACACAAAGCAGTTGTTAAAAGAAAAAGGAAGAAAAGGAACTTGGATTCTACAGTTGTTACTACCCCTGATAATGAACCGATGTATGTTGTCTGGAAAGACTCACCCATTGACTTGTCCACTGACCTTACTAGACTGTCACAGTTTGCAGGTGCCTACGCTACAACGACCATCGACAAAGCAATAGAGGTGTAAATGTTGCTTAAGAAAAAAGAAGATTAAATTATGTTGCTTGAACAACAACTACAATAAACAAAATTTGACTAGCAAGCAGAGACACAGTTAGTTAACCTTCAACAAGAGTTCAAGTAGATGCAAATAGAACATCAAACCAGCTTAGTAGAGAAGGAAGTGAAAATACAAGAAATAACTGATGTACATAGAGATGATCCAACAATTGATCAGTTTATTACTAAAGAACTCATCCTTAAGTCCCAGCTGATGCACTAAAAGGAACTATTATGCCAGAAGATTTCTCAATGGAATTCTTATTGCGAAACAAGTGACAAATTGACAAGTCAAGTCATGGAAATGAGACTTCAATATGATGAAATCTTGAAAAATATCTCCAACTTCATCACCTTGTAGAATTTATAAGATGGGATAAAAGTCGACTTACCTAAACTGGAGGAGTCACATAAAGAAATCTTATTTGCAAACTAGGATTCTTGGCTTAGAGAGGCAGAAAAGGCTATATCAGATGTGGTAGCAACAACAAATAATGTTATAAAAAATATTGATGAAAATTTACATAGCACCAACCTTGTGGTAGAATCCATTTCGGGTTTTCTTCCTAATGTAAAACAGCTTGAGCTACAGTGGAGACAGGGAGCAGAAGAAAAGGTAGAAGCAATTACACAAATGACCAGATTGAACTATGAAGCATATTGGTGACTTTTAGTGAACCCTTATAGCCAGTGGATGACCTTTTGATGCCTAACCACTTATGCAGATAAAATGGTGCCAGCATTGATTGACGACGTGTTCATTGGGCAGTTGAAAGCTGAAATCGACCAACCGACACAGCTCAAGCCCATGATGGACATTTGCAATCTAAAAGATCAAATGCAAAACAATTAGTAACCATGCTCATTGCTATTTTTGTTTTATTTTTCATAATTTGAGGAAGGTCATTTAAATATCCTCAACTACTTTTGTAATAATCTATTTTTAGTTTTATAGTTTATTATTTAAACCCCTCTCATGCATTTAGAGAGGGGTCTAGAAATTTTATCAGAAACAATCTTCAAACATGCACTTTTGTCCCTTTGAGGAAGTTCTGGTAAAATTAATGGAACAAGATTTATTTATATCTTATCTGGCATCTTTTACTAAAATTTCACTTTTGTACTCTTAGAAGGTGGTGGATGGATTGAAAGCAGATCAATGTTCCTAAAGCACATGAGTAGGACGTATTATAAATGATACTTTTATCATGTAATTATTTTTACTTATGTATCAAGCAATAACTTATCTTCAAGTTGTTCGTGTAAGAAAGTTTGAATCTTGGTTAGCATTATTGCACTTCTATATGATGATGGCCTATATTTTATGCTGTATACATGAATAATTTCTTATACGATATATCTTTCACAATCGTTTCAAATAAATTTTTATACCAAACAATTATTATTAAATGATTTCATTTCTCATTACAATTTAATGATCTTTATTACCAACTACTTGGACATTATTGTAGATCGCATACTTCAAATTATCTCCGGGTATAGTCATAATTAGATAGTGTTTAAATTAGGATAAAATGCATGTGATTATTAGTTTAGATTAGATTACTTTTAGCTTAGACATTACTCCAAAATATCACATATCACCCCATCAACACTATTATAAATTAGATTGGGAAATTGGTCCCATTATCACTAATCGGAGCCACTACACCAAACGGAAAAGGGGCTGCCAACCAAGGTTTGGACTGGGTGGTTTTCCCCCATGTTGAAACAACGATTTTCGAGGCTTCAACATTTTGGCACTAGAAGGAGTTCCTAACTGTGAATGGCAAGTAAATCCAGATCAATAGGCCATTCTAAGAGTAAAACTCCCTCACCATTACCTCCCACTTATCGAAAGCATTCCAAATCCCCTAATCCTAAGCGATAAGTTGCAAAGAAAATTATAGAACCCACTTCTAAAATCCCAAAAAATCCAAATCATTCTTCTTCTACTGAAGCCCCTGAAGTCTAATCTTTGATTCATAATTTACAGGGAATTTCTTTATCTCAAGAAGAATCTAAGTTATCCCAAGATAGTGTTACCTCTCAGTTTACCCCATCTCAACGGTTAACTAGAGAACAGAGTGAAAAGCTTGGAATCCCTCTATTCAAATTCCCTCTGCCAAGTCATAAGAAAGTTAAGAAAACATCATCTGAATCTCACAACGAGGTGCGAGGTTCTTTCATTAGCTCAATCTTCATCTTCATTCATTCCATCTATACCATCACAAGATCAGTCATCTGCCTCACCACTCTAGATCGTGATTCACACAGGTATAGGAACTACACCTTCCTCTACCCAATCACCTTCAACCACTGCTACACCTTCTCCTACTCACATACCAACAATGGCACAAAATCCTCTAAGACCATGGACAAACCCATGAGTTGTTAGGATGGTTGGGCCTTTACACCAATTTCCATCTCATCTAGAGAAATGGTCACCCAAAATCAATCCTGATAATGGCCTACTAGCTGAGGAACATATAAGCAATTTCATGTTATCCATTAACTTGAATGAAGTAGTGGAAGGAGACATAATTGTAATATTATTTCCATATACTTTATGGGGAGAAGCAGTATCATGGTACTTCTCATTACCATCAGGTTCTATTAATAGTTGGGATGCTTTCCAAGAGTAGTTTTTAACTAAATTTGGAGATTATAGATCCACGACTACCCTAATCAATTATCTCTCCAATTTGAAAGCCGAACCGAAAGAACCCATTAAAGACTTCAACTCTCGCTTCAATAAATTTTTGAATAAGATACCAACGGTGTCGAAGCCTAGTGATGAGGTCCAAAATGAGTGGTATATTACTACTCTACCTTCAAACACATCTATTTTCGTTGATAGAGCTACCAAAAAAACTTTAGCAGAAAATATTAAAGAGGCAATAGCTGTGGAAAAACGCATTAGAAGAATGAAAATCTAAGAAAGTGACTTTTAGGGATGACTCCAAGAAGAAACCACCAAAAGGTCCTTTTGATCTTGAAGGGTTATAGAAATTCCTCAAGACCATGTCTAACGAAATGGTTGATATCAAAAAATAGGTAGCAAAGACTTCCTCTAAGAAATATTTTATACCATTTAAAAGGAATTCCCCTACTAATTTTAAACCTCCAAATGCCATATCGAATGCTCAAGCAGATGGAGAGGAGGATGAAGTTTCAAAACAGACGAATGATGAAGAAGTGGCAAAGTTACAAGGAATGTGGGATTTTATCCTTCCCAATGAGGAAACTCAAGAAGCATTGCATGTTGCTACCCAAACTAAAAACCCTGTTGATTTGTCCCAAACAAATTCAAAGCAAAAGGCTTCAATTCCACCTCCAAGGGACAAAAAAACAGGTAAGAAATCTTCACCAAAATTCACTTAAACTACTCCCACTCAATTTGATTCTTCACCTTCACCTAAAGCTCTAAAAGTTTATGATGAAATGGAATATAATATTGTTGATGATATGAAGAAAACTAGGGCAAACATCACCTTTCATGAGCTTAGAAAATTGAAGCATCAACAGAAGCTACTCCTTAAGGAACTCAAAGTAGTACCTATTGTGCCGCTTCTTGCCGCAGTGATCTCACAAGCCGCCCAAGAAATGGGAAGGCCCCCTAGCACCTCTTTAAACAAGATTAATCCAACCAAAATTTCTCTAATTGGAGGAAGATCTAAATCTCATACTCCTCCATTTCTCCTTATTTTTGAAGTCTTTAATAAGAATTTACACAATTGTTTAGTTGATTTAGGTGCTTCATCTAACATCTTACCTAGAATAGTTTGTGCAAAGTTAAATGTTCAGCCTCAAAATTCGGTTGTACGTATAGTACAGTTAGATCGATCTTAAGTCAAATTTGTTGGGAAACTTGACCAAGTAACCATCAAACTTTCATCAAACCCAAAGTTTGTCAAGTCATTGACATACTTGTAGCTGATATTCCTGAGTTCTATGGCTTAATCCTTAGTAGAGACTCATCAGAAAAACTCCATGGTTATTTTTCAACTGATTGGTCTCACATGTGGCTTCCCTATAATGGCAAGCCAAATCAAATAAGGGTTGATCACGAGAAACATCAAAAGTACATAGTCACAGAGCTAGAAGGAGAAAATGAACTAGTCACGTATAGTAACAATATCATTGGAAAATACTTAGTATAATGATTTCTAGGAAATTTCAATGCTCACACTTCACCTTTCTTAGAAAGCTCTGTTGTATCTCAAGTCGAAATTTTTTCCCAAACAGACACTTCTAAATGTGTAAATTTTGTAGATAAACCTCTAGTTAGCTCTTTATTTTGGAAATTACTTTTTGATGGATTTAAATCCAATGATGGAGCAAGAGCAGGATGCATATTAGTTGGCCCATAGGGGAAAGACTATGTTAGCATGCAGACTTGAATTTGATTGCACAAACAACACTGTTGAATATGAAGAAATAGTTCAAGGTTTTTATAAGGCAGTTGGCCTTAATATCAAACACCTCCAAGTATTTGGAGATTCAGAAATTGTAATAAAACAAGTGAGAAATATTGTACACTATTTGTCAGGACATTTGAAGCACTATCAGTCGTTAGTCCAAGACCTGACCCTTCACTTTATAGCATTTAATATTTCCTCTATTCCTAGACTCCAAAATGCTAATGTTGATCTTTTAGCTAATGTCGCTTCCAAGATTATTCCACCAGAGGATTATAGCCCTAATCGATTTTCCATTGAATTGTTTTTTAGGCCTTCTATTCCCAATAATATCACCAACTGGGGAGTCTTTAATAACGATCCAGATATCATAAGCTTCCTGAATTCAAAAGGCTCTTATGATGACCAGATAGTTGATGAAAACCATCATGATAACCAACTTAAAACAGTCAATAATGCCATACCAAAATCTGTAGTTAAGTTGGAAGATTTATATGACCTCAAAGACAAATTTAAACAACCCACCAATTCAAAACTTCAGATTTCAACTCTGAGGTTTGCATTGATTAATCTTGGGACTGAACTAAAGCCTCAATATATTAATCTAAGTCTCAAACTTACGTCAGATGAAAAATCAGCCTTTATAGGTTTGTTGAAGAGGTACAAGAATGTCTTCGCATGGAACTATGAAGATCTTAAGACATATGACACCTCTATTATTCAACATATTATTCCCATGACATCTGATGAAAGACCTATTCAGCAGAAATTAAGGAAGATCCATCCTAATTTAGAAAGTCAGATTAAATCTGAATTGAATAAACTACTGAAATCCAAGATTATTTTTCCTATCAGACATTCCCTATGGGTCTCCAATCTTGTCCTAGTCAGAAAAAAGAACGACGATATTCAGATATGTATAGACTTCCACAACCTCAATAAATCTTGCCAAAAGGACAATTGCCCATTACCCCCTATGGAATATATATTGCAATCGGTTGCAGGCTTAGAACTAATGTATTTCCTGGATGGATTCATAGGTTATAATCAGATGTTAGTACATCCAGATGACCAACTGAAAACTACATTCAAGACAAAAGGGGGCACTTATGCTTATCAAAAGATGCCATTTGGACTAATTAATGTTGGTGCCACTTTCCAGAGAGCCATGGACATAGCCTTCAAAGGTTTAGTAAACAAATCAATAGTAATCTACTTAGATTATATAATTGTATATTCCAAAAAGTGTAGTAATCATCTAAGGCATCTAAAGCAAATCTTTGAAAGTTGCCAAAAGTATGGGATTTCTCTTAATCCCAAGAAGTCTTTTTTCATGTTAAGTGAAGGAAAGCTCCTTGGATTCATTGTGTCCAAAGTAGGGATTCATATTGACCCTGACAGAATTAGAGAAATCTATGAAATACCTTTACCACATAACAAAAAATCAATACAATCTTTCCTAGGTCAGATAAATTTTGTTAAAATATTTGTCCTTGACTTCTCAAGAATTGTCTTACCTCTTCAATCCATGATAAAGAAAAATTCTTTGTTTAAATGGGGACACTCAAAACATGAAGCCTTTAACTTGGTCAAACAAGAAATTATAAACGCCCCATCTTTAGCAATGCCAAATTTTTCAAATCATTTCATTTTATATACTTTTTCTTCTGAGAAATCATATGCAAGCATATTGACACAAATAAATGAAGAAAAAGCTGAAGCCCCAATCTCTTTCTTTAGCTCCAATTTGCAGGGACCTAAATTGAATTACTCAGACGTTGAAAAACAAGCTTTTGCTGTTTTCAAATCAATAAAACACTTCAGACCTTTTCTCATCAAAACCCACACCAAAGTAATAGTACCATTCTTAGAAGTGAGAAATTTGTTAATAGAAAGAGATGTAGGTGAGAAAAGAGCAAATTGGGTTACAACTTTACAAGAATATGACATCGAAATCACACTAGCAAAAATTGTAAAAGGTCAAGGTTTTTGCAGTATGTTGGCAGGAGCATCAAATGTATCAGCATTACAACATTCAGGTGACGATGTACAAGTCTATGAGGTAAGCGTTAACGACACTGAATCAAGACATGCAGATATCACATTTTATTTAAGAAATGGATATGCCCCAACGTAATTAAACTAAACAAAGAAAAGGGCCTTAAGATTAAAAGCCAGAAAATATCAAATTTTCAATGATGTGCTGTTTATAATAAATTATGATCTTGTTTTACGTAGATGTCTTGAAAAATCCAAGGTAGAGAAGGTGTTGCAGGAACTTCATGATGGACCAATTGGTGGTCACTTTGGAGGAGATACTACCGCACATAAAATCCTACATGTTGGCTATTACTGGCCAACATTATTCAAAGATGCACACAGTTATGTAAGGAAATGTAAAATTTGTCAGACAACTGTCGGAAGACAAAGGAAACCCACATTACCATTACAGCCAGTCAACATTGACCAACCATTCAAGCAATGGGGATTGGACATAATAGGAGAGATCATTCCTCATTCTTCTAAGAAGCATAGATATATCCTTACAACCACTGATTATTTCACTAAATGGGTGGAAGCAATTCCACTCAAGGTAGCTAATTCTGAAAACATTATTGAATTCATAGATCAATTTATCATTACCAAATTTGGCCTACTATCTGCCTTGATGTTTGATAATGCATCTTATTTTTCAGGCAATGATATGAGAGAGTTTGCTCTTAAAAGAGGTTTTAAGCTTAAGTTCTGCTAATTATTATCCGCAAGGAAATGGGTTAGCTGAATCCACAAACAAGAATATCATTAGGATTATTAAATGAACTGTTGGCCAAAGCCAGAAGAACTGGCATAAGTCTTCGATGTTTGCTCTATGGGCAGATCGAATAACTCAGAAAGCCTCCATTATCACTTCTCATTTTAATTTGGTCTATGGGAAAGAAGTCGTCTTAAAAAAAAATGTAGCTATTCCCTCTTTAGCCTTAGTTAAATTCGTTGAAGAAACTCCTTCCTCATCTATGCAAGTTACATAGTTACAAATCCTTAAGCTTGAAGAGGAAAGAGAAAAGGTCAGGATCACACATGCAGATCATCAACAGTTAGTCAAAGCTTCCTTTGACTCAAATTTTGTAAGTTCAAAATATTTTCAACTCGGAGACCTAGTATTGAAATGGGATAAAGCCCACGAAGAGAAAGGTAAGCATACCAAGTTCCAACAAATGTGGCTTGGCCCATTTCAGATTGTGGAACAAATAGGTCCATCAAATTTTCTATTACAAGCTTTATTAGGTAAGAGAGAATCTCTACCTGTTAATGGGCATATTTTAAAGAAATAATCTCCATAGAAGATGATCTCTTCTGTTCACTATATATTATTGCCTTTAGTTTATTTTTTTAGAAAGAATAATACAAATTGAAAAACTTTTAATGTTGGCTTTACAAATGATATTCTCTTTTTAATTTTGACTTTTTGCCTATGTAAGTAAAGATTGTTATAAAAGTAATATTCACATATGAAATATATAGTTAAGTTCTATTTCTTCAAAACTACCCGTTCTCTGCTAAAATTATCTGGTCTTTGATGAAACTTAGCTTTAGAAAGAAATCTTTCCTTTACCTCAGTCAGGAAAAGTATCAATAACAAAGCAAAGTCTCTCTACAGAAAAGCATCTTTAAAACTCTACAATTGTCATCCAGAAGCTCTTAAGGAGCTAATGATTCTCCCCACCTAATCAACGTTCATTTTAGAGTGTAATTCTAAAATATACTTAAACTTAAAGGGTAAGAGGTCTCATCAAGATCCAACTTGCCATGATCATAATATTATAACTAACTGAGATTACCAATACTACATATCAAAATAGGGTAATGGATTAAGATTATATTAATTAAAAGACAAGGGGTCTCATCAAGAGCCATCTTGTTTAGTTAAGTTACAAATCAAGTGAATGGCATGGTCAATTTTGGTCACCAAACCAAGACATTTTTCTTTAAGAAATAAAAGATGAAAATTTGAAGGAAGAATTAATTACTTCAGAAAATAAAGAAAGCAATAAGAATACAAAGGAGCTTATCTTTAAAATTGCATTCTAATATAGGTGGGATACTGAATCATTGTTGGTTAAAAGATAACCCTGTCGAGGCTATGAACACCTACTGGCACTAGAGGCTCTACCTATGACAACTGAGTATACCAAAAACTAATCTGAGAAGAGCCTCCTTATTTTTATCTTTAAAACCAAGTAATGACTGATGTAGACAAAGTGACTTTCTTATGAGAAAAGGATAATGAAAAGAATGATAGTTAAGTAGATGTTGTTTTATTATTAATGAGAAGTATTACTTACCTTATATTCCATGTAATTTTTATTTTCAAAACTATCCTTATTTTTGAAGTTTTTAGAAATTTCAAAAAACTCACAGAGATAACTAGTTCTTCCAAGTGAATCGCCAATTATTGTGCTATTCAACAAACCCCCATTTATTAATAGTAGTGATTAATATTACATTAATAAATGGGGACCCTTTAAAAAATCCCTCCAAAAATAAACTTAGCATTTAGGCATTTTTCTTATTTAATTTTGGAATAAAACAAGATATAAATCAAACCCCTTTTTCGAAAGAACTATTAAATGCTTGCCTTCCCACACATCACATGATTAAGAATCATCAAAAGGCTTTTTTAACCCACCAAATCTAGTGAAAAATTATTAAAATAGGACTCTACGCTTTATACCTCGAAACTATCATATTTTTGACATAAACTAGGTCCTAATCCTTTTCTCTTAAAAACAAGTCTCGCATCACATATCTCTATTTATGAAGAGCCCGCCTTAAAAGGTTATCCCAAAACAAGCGAAATGAAAAATGCAATGGCATTGTAACCTTTATCGCATCGCATTTTGAGCATTTAAAAAGGTACCACAAACTTACCATTAGTCGATATTGCGAAATGTGAACAAACGTTTAGGTCCACCGCTTATTAAAAAAAGGTCTTTACATAGGAAAAACCTAACAAGTAGCTATGTTTTGAGGCAATAAATGAGCGGCTTGCATCTCATATCTTGCATCTTGCAAAAACGTAAGGGAAGGTAAGAAAAGAAAAAAGGCACAAAGTGATATTATGATTTGCGATATTGCTTCGTAAATCACAAAATCGGCATTATTGCAATTCAAAGGCTCGCCACCCTAGAAGCTTTCTTCCCGACTTACGATACAAACATTTATGATCATTAAATCTAAGGGAAAATGAAGAATTAGTGGGCATTTAGTAAGAGTTAACTTCATTTATGTGTGGAAAGCTATTTAATGTGATATGATATCTTCTTACGTGCATTCTAATAAAACTCTTTTTATCACGTTTACAAGTTATCCGCATTATTTCATTTCACATTGATTGTCATCTTTGTGTATGTGATAGCTGTTGTTCTTCACTTTCAGGGAAAATCCACAGAGAAAATCTTTGGGAGAAATGGTGAATAAAGGCAAGGAAGTCGTCTCTGAAAAGTCAAAAATGACTCCTCTATTTATGGATACTACATGCAGCAGAGAGGGAGGAACCTCTATGTGGTAGGCCATGTATAATATACTGGAGGAAGAGCAACCAAGGATTCTAGAAACGAATATTACAGTTGACGGACATGATTCCTCAGACACCTCCATGTTTGAGACATCATGCTAATTTTTTCTTTGCATAGCTACGCGTCCAAAGATAATCCCTTATACAGACATGGTTACATGAGTTATTGATGAAGCTGACATCTTAGATAGAGAATTCAAGACAAGAAGCCAAGAGGTTATGGGATCTTTTACATGAAACAACCTGTGGCTTATGTACCACCTACTAGAGCCACAAGTCATCTACAACAAGTAGTTCGTAGAGAAGTTTGCCGAAGAGAATGAGGACCCAGTAGACTACACCCATACCTAGTCAAATAATGAGGGAAAAATCAAGAAAGACAAGAATGGTATGTACTCTATTGCGTCTATTTGTCCCCCTCATAGTTTTGCAATAGCCATGTTATGTAGACTATTTGGAAAACCCAATGGTACTAAATTCCCCCTAAAATGGCAGCCATTAATAGATGCAGTCGTAAACGCAACTATAATGAATTGGGCACAAATTTTTTCTGCTAATTTAGCAAGAACAATAATGGAGTATAGAAGGAAAAGAAGTGTTGCTTTGAGGGTTTACCCTCCATTTTTTATGAGCACCTATGTAATGGATGCAATTTATTTTGGTTCGAAATTTCCTATCATGGGATGGAAGTGGACTATCCAAAATCCACTTCCCATTCAAATATACCATAAAGACATGTGGGAATCTCACTTTCAACCACATTTTCACTAAATTTTTCATGGAGTTATGCTTCCTATCCACAAACGGCTTTATAACTGAGATGCCCTAGATTTTCCAAAGAAGCCAAGGTAGATATCCTCCCAGTGGCTAGATGGTTTGGGGAGTAAAAATTTACGTATATAAGGCTATTTGGCAATATTACCTCCCCCCATGTCCTCCCATACTATGTTCCGGGAAAACTGATGGCTAGAGAGATAGCCTATCAAACAGTTAGTGAGGGACGGATGAGAAAAACATTGAAGGAAGTGAAAAAGGCCATTTAACCTACATTCCATTTACAGTGTGGAGCATTTGCATTGCATGACCTGGGACATGCATTTAAACAAGCAGAGATTATGTTATCTCTGCAATTACCTAAATTCCCTGGAAGGCAATATGACCCATTCAGCACTGTCAAAGACCTTAGCACCATGGTAAAAATAAAAGTATTCAGTAATGAAGAAGATGCATTTGATGACATCTTTTTGTAGAATAACACCTTAACAGAAGTGAAGCATATGGAACAATTACTTTTTGACCGTGAAGATCTTGAAACCTTTTATGAGTACAAAGAAAGGAGGCTAACGAAGGTCCCATTGGACCAATTATTGATTGAACCAATAAGGGAGCCTACTCCCAGTGTAAGTTTAGAAGGAGATTCCAAGAAAATTCCAAAACTAATTCTGGAGTAGAATCCCAAGAAAAATCTACCAGGGAGTCGAAGAAGTCATCACAAATGGGAAAAGTAGAAGTAAGGAGTTGGAAAAAGATACAACCCAATCTATAGAAAAAGGCAGTTGAGAAAACTTCAACTAGTAAACAGGTTGAAATCCATTCCACCTCCACACAACCAATAAAACCCCTGGTGATTGATTTAGAGGAAGAATGGGACAACTTTAATAAAAGGATCCATACAGAGGAACAAATTACAGAGTTGCAAACTCCACAACAGAAAGAAACTCAAGAAATTACAACAGAGGAGACTATAAACACTCAAGAGGTAGAGCACATCCCTCTTACTCCCACCTCTAATTTTTTTTTGAGAATTGAGGAGATTCCCCCACTAGATGTGTTTTATATCCTACAACACAATGTAGTTGTTAAAAGACAAAGGAAGAAAAGGAAGTTGGATTCTACAACTGTTACTACCCCTGATAATGAACCAATGTATGTTGTCTGGAAAGACTCACTCGTCAACCCGTCCACCAACCTTGCTAGACTGTCACAGTTTTTAGATGCCTTGTAGGTTTTAACCCCGTACAAAAATTACCTGCATACGAATTCTAAAACATAGAAAATAAACAATGTGAGATCATAACACATAAAACACATATACACAAATATTTTCCCCTGGATCCCAAAACCGACACTACCAGCTTGATTTTCATTATGTTCCTTTCAATGTTACAATACATATTTATACATGCCGAACCATCCAATACCATGGACCAAAAACCATCGCGTCCAAAAAAACATGTGCAAAAATCATGCACAAAACCATAGGTGGGTCTGCCTAACCTAACATAGGGTCCAAAACCAAAAATTTCTGGGGCGTTGCCCTGGACCCCATAAAGTGGGCTACAGGTACCCTTCAAACCCCTTGTTAACTATGTGGAAAGAATATAACACAAACCAAAATTCTCCCACTTGTTGTTTTCTTTCAACAGGGGGCCACAAGAGAGCTTAGTCATTTTCCCAGCCCTGAAATTCCCATTGTCTCTCTACACCAAGAGAACTTCTCAGAGCTCACAGATTTTGTCAATTCATCTGTAGTATTCTTCAAAGTGTCCACCTTTACCAGCAACACCTTTTTGTCTTCTATCATATCCCTCACAAAGTGATACTGAAACATCAATGTGCTTTGTCTTTGAATGATATGCAGGGTTCTTTGCCAAGAAAATTGCACTTTGGCTGTCACAATCTATCGTTATAGTTTCCTGTACTAACCCCATACTTGAACACAATCTCTGCAACCAAACTACTTCCTTGCTTGCATGAGTGGTTGCCATGTATTCTGCCTCTGTACTTGATAGTGCCACTACAGATTGTTTCTTACTCATCCAACTCACTGGAACTCCAAATAGGTTAAACACATACCCACTTGTAGATCTTCTCTTATCCAGATCTCCATCCCAGTCTGCATCAACAAAGCCACAAATATCCAACACTTTGTCCAATCCTGGTCTTCCTTGGTAGGATAGACCATAATCACTAATTCCATGCAAATACTTGAAAACCCTCTTCACTGTTGTCCAATGCTCCTTTCCTGGTTTTGACATAAACCTGCTCAATACTCCCACTGCATATGCAATGTTTGGTCTAGTACAGACCATTGCATACTCAGGCTACTAACTACACTTGCATATGGAACACGGGACATGTCCTCTTCCTCTTCTTGTTTCTTGGGACATTGTTCAACAGATAACCTCACACCTACAGGAATAGGAACCTTCACCAGTTTACTATCCTACATATTAA
>APFE031243174.1:241393-267530 GCA_000404065.3 Pinus taeda
CTGAGTCAATAAACCATGCCTCATGATCTACATGTGTACTTGAAGAAGCCAAGTACACATCCCCACCTTCATCTGAGGTGGTTTTCACCTCTGCAGAAGGAGCCTCATCAGATCCCTTTCCTTTGTCAGGATCTTTAGATTTACAGTCCCTTTTGTAGTGGCCTTCCTTTCCACATTTCTAGCACACACCATTATAGGTTTTCTTGGAGATTTAGATCTCCCTTTAGATTTAGATCTCCCACTCAATGACTTATTTTTGTTTCTGTTCTGGGTCCGCCCTCGTATAGAAAAGTCATCACCATTTTGGCTCTCTATATTTTTCCATCTCATCTCCTCTATCAGCAAGGATGAGACTATTTCATCAAAATGCAAGGCAGTTGCATTGCTACCTATTGCAATAACCAGACTATCCCACGAATCTGGTAGAGAACACAACAAACTGATGCACTTATCTTCATCTGAAATTTTAATATCAACAGATGCTAACTGACTTACATAGTATTAAATGCATTCAGATGCTCTGTCACCAAGTATCCATCTTTCATCCTCAGTTTATACAGTGTTTTCCATAGGAACAATTTATTCACCAGAGACTTAGATAACTATAAAGTCCCTAACTTGTCCCACAAAGCCTTCATTGTAGCTTCCCCTGATACATTCAGCAATACTGAATCTGAGACACACAATCATATTGTGCTCTTTGCCTTCCAATCCAACTTCTTCCATTCTTCATCGGACACTCCCGTTGGTTTAAGTACCTGGATCTAACTGCAATCCACTGGTCTTTATCCACCAACAGATCCTCCATCTTGAGTTTCCACAACTCAAAACTCTGACCATTAAATTTATCGATCTCTATCTTTCCACTGCTCACCATCTTCTTTCACCACCATAATCAATCTCATAGATATCCCACTGAACAAAGTCTACCACAGGCCCGAGTGAAACCCCTCAGCAACAAAGGCGTCCCCTTGAAGCTAAAATAGCTTTAATACCAAATGTAGGTTTTAATCCCGTACAGAAATTACCTGCATACGAATTCTAAAACACAGAAAATAAACAATGCGAGATCATAACACATAAAACACATATACACAGAGTTTTCCCCTGGATCCCAAAACAAGGACTACCAGCTTGATTTTTCATTATGTTCCTTTCAATGTTACAATACATATTTATACATGCCGAACCATCCAATACCATGGACCAAAAACCATCGCATCCAATACCATGGACCAAAAAACCATCGCGTCCAATACCATGTACCAAAAACCATCGCGTCCAAGAAAACATGTGCGAAAATCATGCACAAAACCATAGGTGGGTCCACCCAACCTAACATAAGGTCCAAAACCAAAATTTTCCAGGGCACTACCCCGGACCCCATAAAGTGGGGTTACCGTTGCCCTTCAAACCCCCTGTTAACTACATGGAAAGAATATAACACAACCAAACATGCCTATGCTAAATCGACCATCGACAAAGCAACAGATGTGCAAATGTTACTTTTGAACAACAACTACAACAAACAAAATCTGACCAAAAAGCAAAGGTACAGTTAGCTAAGCTTCAACAAGAGTTTGAGCAAATGCAAATAAAACATCAAACCAGCTTAGTAGAGAAGGATGCGCAAATATAAGAAATAATTGGTCTACATAAAGATGATCCAAAAATTGATCAATTTATTACTGAAGTGCTCAGCCTGAACTCCTAGTTGATGCACCAAAAAGAACTATTATGCCAGAAGATTTCTCAATGGAATTCTTATTGCAAAACAAGTGACAAATTGACAAGTCAAGTCGTGTAAATGAGACTTGAATATGATTAAATCTTGAAAAAGGTCTCCAACTTCATCACCTGGTAGAATTCAGAAGATGGGAGAAAAGGCAACTTGCCTAAACTGGAGGAGTCACACTGTTGGCTCACTAAGATGTCTTTTTACATGCAATCTTAATCCCTACATTAGATGTCAACCCGTGGTAAGTCCTTATATTTCAAGAGTGCCAACACAGTATGTGCAGTGAAGCAAGAGGTTATCTAATGATGAATGGTTGCAATCACTAAAGGCTAATTCTTTAATTCAATTCACACAACTCTGAAAAGAACTATCTATGGAAGAAATGCTTACAACACACCATGTAATTCTATGCAACTTGTTCTGAACCCAATTGAAACTGAATGCAAATAAGAATTACACTTAGAATCATTCAAATAAGCTTGAGATTAATCACACTTAATCAAGTAAAGAAACTATGACTATCAAATAAAACTATGAATCTATAACAACCCAGATCAATTTGCATTACTCAACTGAACAACAATAGTAAGTGAACAACAAGCAACAATTGGTAAGTGAACAATGACAGCAATAAAGGATTCCTATATGATAAAAATCCTATGTTGCAATCTATAGAAGTTAATCAGTCTTGTATTTCAAGATATATGATAACATCTATTCAAATGAACAACAATTGAACATGCATTCACTCATTCCAATCAAAGCGCTACTTAAGTTTATCTCACAACTTCAATCTAGATCTAATTGAACAATGATATAAATTGATATCACAAATATTCATGATAAACGAAATAACGAAACATTAAATCAATTGCAAATATTGAATATAAAAATATAAAACAAAGGAGCACTGGAACTTCTTGTTACAGGGCCTGTTATCACCCCAAGAAACTCTCCTAGGTTGTATCTCGGAGATGCTCGGGAACATTACAAACTCGACTAAATGTCAGAAATGGATGAATGGAAGGAATGATGCTTGTTCAAGCCAGATAAACACTCCTACTTTGCTTGACTCTAGACATGCATGAACATCCCCAGACTACAAGGCTTTAGACCACCAATTACTCACAGTTTCAGGATTGGGTGAGTATGGAGAATACTAACCACACCAGCAGATGCACAGGACCCTGTGATGGCTGGCTGCGACCAGTAAAGAGGTCTGCGAATCTAATTCCCTAATGTACAGAAAGGATGACAGCTCTCTGGCATTAGATGAAAAGAAACCTGAATAACACATTCACTGATACATACAAGGTTTTAACACAGATGTAGGATGACAGCTCCTCTAATGCTAAACATCAAGAGTTCAGGAAAAATGTATAATAAGCACAACCTAGAACAGAATAGAAATGGAAAGTGAGCAATTAACAGAAAAAGAAGCTTATATTAGCTAAAAATGAAGACGAGGTGCTGCAAGTATCAAAGAAGTTACAGTCTCCAGAAGTTGAACCTTACATCAAAACAACAACCATCAACCCTAATTACATCTTGTTTTTGGGTATATATAGAATTTGGATTACAAAGGCACTCAGCGATTCTAAGTATGAGGAGGTCATAATTGACCAACGACCGCTTTAACTACCTGATGGAGTCCCTGGTGTAATTTTCCTGCTTTAGTGAACAAATCCGATCTTCTCAGGTGCTCTATTGTCCTTCTCAGGCAGGTGGAGTGTTGTATGGAAGAAGTTCCATAACTGTTAAATGCGTTGATCTGCTCAAGGTACGTCCTTTTCCTTCTTTGCCATCCTGTTTGTTGGACATGGTTATTGAGGAACTAATGCGCCATGTATTGGTAATAGGCCACCTTATTCCTTTCAGGAATATGGAATGGTCAAGGTGAGAGGAGTGCATGGCAGATGTACGAGCAGGGCGGAGGGGGGATATCAGCCGTTGGATCAAACGAATAGACGACGAATATTTCTCAGTGGGAGGTATTGGGAGGAAGCGGGAGCAAGATAATCATGAGCCATTGGATCTTGGGTTGGCAGATCCAACAGCTATCGGGCGAAGGAGACAAGCGGGGGTTAACAGGCGGGACAAGCGGTTTAGGCAGTGGGCAGTATTTATCGCACCGCCTTCGGACGATGAGAAGTAAAGGTACAAGGGGAAGCGATCCCATTCAACGCATGACACATAGAGGTAGGGAATGAGCAAAAACCACTTTTATCACAAGTTAACGTGCAGTCAGTTTACGAGTGCGGGGAGAGCGAAAACCGTCCGATCGTGGCGGGAATGATTAGACGGTGGGGAAAATAACACACAGGTTTTTGAACATATATGGCCAGGTACCGTTGGATCGGGATGCAGTGATCAACGGTTATGATTAAAAGGTGACTATGGGTTACGGAGGCGCAGGGTCATGTGGTGGTGGTGCTATGGAGCTTTTAGACTTAGCGCTTTGGGGCTTGAAGAAATAGGGGCTTATGTCAAGTTTTGAAGGAAAAATAGAGATAGCAGGGGGTTATGAGAGTGTGAGCGAGTGAAGGGAAATGAGAAGGGTGACTGATACGAGTCCTTTTTGAGCAATAACAACACAGCCAGGCCTGCATTTTATCCTCAAAATGTCCAAATATGTAGCAGAGCTAACAGGGCCCAGAGTCGCCAGAATCCTCTACTTAATAAAAAATCAAAATATGGAGATGTATCAAATGCAACCTTCTTTCATTAAAAATTGACAGAGTCACTGAATTAACAACGTTTATGCTTCAAAAAGAATAATTACAAATTAAAAGTCTAAACCTGTATCTAGTTTCCTTTTGGCCCTATATATAACATAAAAAGAGAAACTTGGATAAGAGTGAATCCTCAGGATCAGGAGATCTTGAGGATTTCACAATATAAAATTTGATCATATGATAAAACAAGAGTGTTCGAACTGATCTTACGCTTCCTTGTCTACCCCAGACCCCGTGGCTTTCCCTTTTATGGCCTCGTGTTGTTCTGCCAACTGAACAACTTTTGCACAATCGCATCTTTACATGCAAAGATAGAAAAAAATCAGTTTTTCATACTAAATTCACCTATTATATCACCAAATGGTCTCTTCCAACTTTAGTTGATATTTTCCTCATTTTAATCCATAAACGAAGATAATATTATAAGAATGAATGATAAATGACGCATTTGATGAAGAGAAATCATACCTTTTTCTTGTCCCAACATACTTCCCAACTTACCTTGTTGCACATCCTCGTGTAAGTGTATAGTTCAAATGCAACTGAGTGAGGGAATAAGTAGGATATACTTCCTCCCTATAATTCCTAAAACCGTTCTTTTTTTTAAGGACAATGAAAGCTTGGGTTACCTCATGATCTTTTAAGTTATGATCACTACGATATTGATCAGGAGGGTACCAAATGATTGGGGTTTTGTGGCAGCATCCTATCCAATCTAGCTCCATTGTTAAAATCATATTGCTATATTTATAAAAATGGGAAGAGCTAGCTTGGAAGTTACGGTATATGAATGGCTCTCAGCCCCTCACAATGTTACTGGAAACATCCCATATTTGCCTTGATGTAGCCAAGGATTCTTCTTTAATGTCCTGGAATTATTCCTTTCCAGCCTGAATGATATCAATATGGATTGGCCCCAATTTGCCTACGACACCGTATTTTTTCATAAACTTCTTATGCCAGACAGATAGAAGTAATGGTTGTGTAGGCTCTCCTCTAACCCATAGTTCAATGCCATACTTACGCCTTTTGAATGTGTTGTAAGCCTTGGCCCATTTTAGCTGACTAACAGCAAATACGAGGAATGCCTAGAATTGAATGTCTCCTATAAAAGGGGCAGGGTGGCTGTCCCTGTCATCCTCTAAAACAAAATTATGCATATAGTGCTCACAAAGGAGGCGCTGAACCTTCTCATCGTGTTCTCTGAAACATTTTATAAAATCATGAGTGGTTTTGATTTCTGCCAGTTTACTAGCCTTAATGGCCTTAACTTTTAATAAGAGGTATCTCTCCATAATAAATAAAGCATAATTGGTGGTGAGAGCTTGACAAGATAGAGTGTTTGAATAGAGAGAACAGATAATCTCCATTTTCTCTCTGGCTTTCTGAAATTGACCCTCTACTTTTTCAACCATCTTTTGCTCAACCTTATATTGAGAAAAAGTCTTGTCTTTTGTCCTGGTAAGTGCTTCGAATTTCTTCTTTAGCTTTTGGTGTTCATGTAGAGGGACCACGTTTTCTTTGTGCTGAGCTAGTTCTTGGTGAACTATTAGAAGCTCATTCTGTAGTTTTCTAATAACAGCCTCTCTAACCAAGGGGGTGAAAAGGGGTCTTTCATCTGTTTGGACCCCTGCATCCTGGGTCTCCCTAGGGTCAGTTTGCATAGCAACTTCAGCTACTTCCAGAATTACACAATCAACTTGAACATTTTCTTCAATATCAGTTTGGACACAATGTCTGCAGTGGGGTAGGCCTTTTGAGTTCCTTGTGAAAAGATACAGGGCTCCTTAGTTTGTATGGCAGTATCTTCTCTCATAGCTGGCTCAGTTTGGGTTTATTTTGGGAAAACCTCAAGAAACTATGTCTAAGTCTCAACATCCTTCGCAGAGCATTGTTCTGTTTTTGTTCCTGCATTTTCCATTTCTACTTTCAATTTCCTTATTCTGGTTGCTTCTTTTAACCATTATTTTAGTTTCCTGATGACATGCATCTATTTTCTGTATTTTCTAAGCACCTTTTTTTGCTTAGCTATGTAGGGCTCTTCTACTCTAGGTCTTCCGTTTGGAGCTACGTTACCCTCTACTACCTATACAAGTTGTACTATGTCATCATCAGGAATGTTCCCAATTGGAACTATGTTTTCTGGTGGAATTTCTCCTTCCAACTCATACTTATTATTCATTTCATGTTTAGGAGATCCCAATGCAATGGTATCTCCTGAACAATCATCATTCTCGTGGTATTCTCCTTGGTAGGCCTCATCCACAGGGGACTTTGAAAAGGAAATATCATTTGGTTGATTGGCATCTCTCAAGTCTTCACCTTCAAGGTTTCTTTCTGCTGGGGGGTCCACTGGACCGGTGCCTACTGCTTGAGTTTCCTTTTTGCTGATCGTTTCTTCATGTTCCTTAGCTTTAAGGAGTGTTTCCATAGCAGGAATTGACCCCCTCTATTCCTCCATGGCATCAGTGCATGACTGGGTTTGTTCATGACCATAATTGTCGACAGGGACTAACCGGTCAGGGGTACAATTCTATTTTTCAGTGTTTTCTAGATGTTCCCTACCTTAGTTAAACACTCCCATGCTTCCCAAAACCCTTACCACTTCCTCCTCATAGTCTTGCAAAGGAGGGTCTTGACGACTAAGAGGAGGTGTGAGGGATGGTCCGGCTTCCTCTACTTGGATTGGAATGTGTCGCTGGGCTTTTACTCTCACTGAGCATCTATGCTTAGCTGATTCTAGGGGTGTAGTGGGGCTCTTTCGCTTTAATATTTTATTTGGGCCTAGGGTTCTTGGCCCTTGCTGCTCTGTTTCCTCATTTTCTGGGGTGGAGCCAAGGTAGGATTTATGATACTATCCCATGTTAATTGTTTCTGCGCCAATCTATTTGTGATGATTAACTTAATTAACCCATAATGGTTGACTACACTATGTGGGTCCTTGGCTATCCTTACCGGTCGGGCAACATCGTGTAATAGGGAATTTAGATAAAATGGTAAATTAACTAAAATTATTTGCTTTAGAATGGCTAGAAGTTTCAGTTGTCAGGGCTTTACGACGTCATGCTGGCCGTCACAGGTGATATATATTTGGACGATGACTACCAGCTCTTGCCATGATTGCTGCAATGCCAAAGGATGAATTCCTTTCCCCATTCGTACCAGTCGCTCGCCTAGGTCATGGAATGCTTCAATTGCACTGTATAAAAGGATGCGTTTGTCTGCCCATTTCGCCCCTTCTGCCAGAAGTCAGGTGACTTCAGCCATGACTTCTTCAAAAACCACCATGCTTATGCCTTTGACCACTGTACTACCGTTCTGCAGATTTTGCAAAAATTCTAGCATTAGCTCTTCATGGAATCCTTACAATCTATTTAAATACTGCAACCAGCCAGTGTGTTCAAGGATTTCGTGAGCTTGATCCAACACGATCAGTACTGGGGGTTCACTCTGAATTTCTCTTCCATCCATAGCTGTTGCACTTGAGTTTAGTTCTTCTGTATACAACTGTGTTTTACCCCTGTAATGCAATACAACAACAATGTATATCACAACAACTATCAAGGAAATGACGCTATTTGGATAATTATTATCGTTTTTAGCTAAGTTGTTCATCCTATCAACCATATTTAATGCAAAATCATATGTTTGCATGATTGCCATAATGGTTGCCATTTTTCGACCAATCAAAATTTTCTGCTAATTATTACACATTCCTGCTCATCATGCAATTCATACTTCAGAGGTAATATGAATGGTTGTCACACAGTTATCCATAACTAGAATACGTGCCATCCATACCCAAGCCATCCCCCCTCTGACAAGAAAAGGGCATCCATGTCCTTTCAACATGTAGAAAATAGGCAAATAAACCAATGCGAAATAAATCTTGGCAACGAATTTAAAAAGAACAGCATGCAAATCAATAAAGAATTTATGTGATATCCACCGTCAGACGTGAATTGTCCAAATCAAATAAAAACAACAATATTAAGTCATTATGTCAAATATTTTTATCGTGAGCGGAATTAATCACATTAGCATAATCAGCGGTTTATGTTTAATGACTGTCATTTAATGCTCGGACATATGGAATATAATAAATATAAATTAAAATTACCATGCTATGCGGCTTGTAAAAGTGCTACCAAATGGAAATTTTCATTAGAAATAAAGTCATAGGTGATAAGAGGTAGATGTCATATGGAAATATAAGATAATACTTCAATACCACAAGCAGAGCCACTACTGCCAGCAAGCATTCATAGCCTCAGCAGTGTTGCTTTTTAACCCTCCCAAATGAGCCAAAGTCCTTCCTATAGTTAATTTTTCTTTCTTTTGCCACAAAGAGACCACTATGCTGGAATGGTGACTAGATACCCATAGTGCCACTCACCAGGGTGTAAAAAAAAATGATCAGCCTAGCTCATGATGAGACCCCCAGTTCTTTTGACAAATTAATTATCAAGAAGGTCATTGCCTTATTTTGGTAGCCAAATTGGAATGCCACCTGTTACATCCTTATGATCATGGTAGGCTAGCTTGTGATGAGACCTCCTATCCTCTTTGGACAATGTTTTAAGAATTTTTCTATTTTATTTTTCTTTTGGAATCCTTCTTGTAGAAAAAGGGAGGCTCATTTTCCCTTAAGAGTCAGGGATGGTGTAAGAAGTAAGAAAATGCCAATGGAAGTGTTATACTCTTATCCCCTTAACATTATATCGATGAGTTTTATCCATTTGGAAGTATAAACATAAGCCAGCATGGATTATAGATAATGAATCATTTCATGATGTGTCCGAAAGAAAAAGATGTTCAGACGGCCATTGTAAAGATACACCGTAATAGCTTATGGATAAAAATAACCAACAAAAGGCTTTTAGAAGTCATAATGATATTGTTATTACCATTTTTCTTTAGAAGAGGCACAAATCAATGCAAATGATGCTTATTTGCAATACAAAAGAAGAAGAAAATTCCATAATGATCAAGAGAAAAATTCACAATTTAGCTCTTAAAAGGTGTAGTTCAATCAGCAAAATCAAAAATTGAAAATAAAAAGTGATGTTCAATTGATTGAACAATAATCGTTCAATCATTTGTAGAGGGAAATCAATAAAAAGAAATGTTGTTCAATCAATTAAACGATAGTCATTCAATTATTCGAATGGTTAAATCAAAGTAAAAACAAAATGTGTTGTTCAATCAATTGAACGACAGGCGTTCAATGGTTTGAACAGTGAAAAACAACAAGGAAAGTATGTCGTTCAATTTTTTGGGCAGCAAAAATAAATAAGAAAGAAAAGTGTTGTTCAATCAAGTGAATGACAATCGTTCAATATTTTGAACAGCTAAAACAAATAAGAAAAAATGCGTTGTTCAATCAACTGAATGGTAGTCATTCAATAGTTTGAACAACGAAAAAAATAAGAAAGAACTATGTTGTTCAATCAAGTGAACGACAATTGTTCAATAGTTTGAACAACGAAAACAAATGAAAGGAAAATGTGTTGTTCAATCAATTGAACGACAATTATTCAATAGTTTGAACAGTGAAAACAAATAAGAACGCATGCTACTCAATCAATTGAACGAAAAATGTTTGATTATTTGAACAACGAAAACAACAAAGGAAAATGTTTTGTTCAATCAATTGAACGACAATCGTTCAATAGTTTGAACAACAAAAACAAATAAGAACACTTGATGTTCAATCAATTGAATGACAAACATTTGATTGTTTGAACAATGAAAACAACAAACGAAAATGTGTTGTTCAATCAATTGAATGGCAAACGTTCAGTTGATTAAACAACGAATTATAAAAAAATGTGTTTTTCAATCAATTAAATGAAAAACGTTCAATTTTTTGAACAGTGAAAAACAAAAGAAAAATGTGTTGTTCAATCAATTGAACAACAAACGTTCAATTGTTTGAACAACGAAAAAAAGAATAAAAATGTGTTGTTCAATCAAGTGAACAGAAGTCGTTCAATTATTTGAACAGCAAAATGCGACAAAATAAAACTGTGTTGTTCAATCAATTGAACGGAAAACATTCAATTTGTTTGAACAACGAATTACAGAAGAGGAATAAATGTGTTATTCATTCGATTGAATGACAAACATTCAATTGTTTGAACAGCGAAAACAAAGAAGAGAAATATGAAACTTAAAAAAAAATCATATTTACATGGTAATGCCTACAAAGGTATGTACATTATTTACAATTTTTCAAGCAATTTCAAATTTTTAAAGAAAAATCTGCTAGGTTATCATTCCCTCTAGCTAGAATTTGCATTGAGGGGTCCTCGCATACCTACTTGCAGAAAGACTCCTTAGTAAGTGGTTGATGATAGAGGCGCACTCGATGCCCGTTTACCTTAAAGGAATGGTCGGATCTGTCTATGGTAGTCAAGGTAAGAGTACCATTGTTATGTACTTCTTGAATCTCATGAGGGTCAAGTCATCTTGTTTGCAACTTCCTGAGAAGTCCTAGAATCTGGAATCATACAGAAGTGCCCAATCCCCTTTTTGAAACGTTTTCTTCTTGATAAGGCTGTCATGCCATTTTTCCCTTTGCTAATGTATTATTGCAGTTTGTTGCAAAGCAAGAAATCAAGCCTCATCTAGTTTGTTAATCTACTGAAGATGCTTGGTTTGAGCTTTCGTTAAATCCAAACCCACTTCCTGGGCCGTCCTTAGAGTCTTTATTTTGAGTTTGATTCGAAAAATTGGTTCTTTACCGAACACAAGCTGGTAGGGAGAGTATCCAGTAGTATTCCTCCAAGTTGTACGATAGGCCCACAAGGCCTCTAGCAGTCTAGCAGCCCTATCTCGCCAGTGCATTGAGACTGTCTTGGTCATAATTGCTTCTATAACCTTGTTGGTGCTTTCGACCTGGCTGTTTGCCTACAGTTGATATAGAGAAGCGATCTTGTGCGTGATATGATGGTTTCTGAGAGTGGCAGTAATCTTGTGCCCTATGAATTTCTTTTCCCCATCTATGATCACTTCTCGCTGTAATCCATACCGCACAAATAGCCGAAAAAGGAAGTTAATCACTGCTTCCTTTGTGGCTCTTGGTAAATCTACTATTTCCACCCATTTTGTCGCATAATCCATGGCTACCAGTATGTAGGCCTTCTGATGGGATGGTGGATGGAATGGACTTACAAAATCTAATGCCCAACGCTCGAAGGGTTCTAAAACAAATTGTGGCTACAGAGGCATTTCCTCTGATTGGCCAGGTTAGCCCATCCTTTAGCAACTGTCATAGGCCTGTGCATATTTTTTAGCATCCTTGAAAATAGTGGGCTAATAATAACCCATTTGTAATAACTTATGTCCTATCCTTCGGTCTATGAAATTCCCCCCATAGGGTTCATCATGGAAAGCCTTCAGAGTGTCATGGATCTCATCCTCATGGATACATCTACGTATACACATGTTGGCCCCTATATGAAAAAGATATCCGCCTAGAGAATCGGGCACTGTGCTGAACAATCAATTTTCTTTCTCTTGTTGTTAAATGTTTAGGTAGTTCCCCCACTATCATATAATTTTCCACATCTGCGTACCATGGTGTCTTAACTGCCACGACAAATAGGTGTTCATCCGGGAATTGGTCATCTACCGCCAATGGATCATTAACCTTTGGGATTCGAGATAGAAAAAAAATAATTGGATTTTCCTTTCCTGGACGATCTTTGATACTAATGTCAAACTCCTGCAAAATAAATAGCCATCGTGTTACTCGACCATTTGTGATAGATTTATTAGCTAGATACCTAATGGTAGAGTGATAAGTGTACAGAAAGACTTGATAGCCAGTTATATAGTGTATAAATTTGTTTATTGCATAAATAACTGCTAATAATTCCTTTTTTGTCACTGTGTAATTGAGTTCTGTAGGAGTGATATTTTTGCTAGTGTAATATATAGCATAACGTTTGTTGTCCTCCTCCTGGCCAAGGAAAACGCCTATAGCTACATATGATGCATCCGTGGAGATGTGGAAAGGCAGTTCCCAGTTTGGTCCACATAATACTGGTGCTATTGAGACTAGTTTCTTTAATCTCGCAAAAGCTATGTCACACTTGTCAGACCAACTAAAATCAACATTTCCAGTTAGAGCGTATAAGGGTGCCGCAATCTATGAAAAATTCTTGATAAATCTAAATAATAACCTGCATATCCTAGGAAACTATGTACCTCTGTTTGGTTGTAGGGGGTAGGCAGTAAAAGAATTACCTATATTTTTGCTGGATCTACCTATATTCCTGCTACAGAGATGTAATGTCCCAGGATCATGCCCTCGATCATCATCATGTGACACTTGACATTGCTTAAACATAACCTGGTAGCGATGCATCGTTCTAAGACCTTTTCTAGTGTTTTCAATGCTTGATCAAAACCTTCCCCATATGGAGTAAACTCATCTATATATACCTCTAGTCCTTCATTTATTAGATCAGCAAAGATGCTTAACATATCTCTCTAAAACGTGGCTGGGGCATTGCACAAGCCAAATGGTAATACCCTGTATAAATGTGCCCCAGGGACAGGTGAAGGTCATTTTGTCCTGGTCTTCAGGGGCAATCTGAATTTGATTGTATCCATTGAAGCCGTCTAAAAAGGAGAAGAATTGTTTCCCTGCCAATGTATCAAGGACCTGATCAATGAATGGGAGGGGAAAGTGATCTTTCTATGTTGCCTTGTTTAACTCTCAATAGTCTACACAAATACGCCACTTCCCATTTTTCTTAGGGATGACCACCAATGGAGAGACCCATTTGCTGTTCGAGATAGGATAAATAAATTTTACATCCAGTAGTTTCTGCAATTCCTCTTTCACGATATCCTTGAGGTGTCGGTTCAATCTTCGTTGAGGTTGTTGGATGGGTCGCGCATCCTTCTCTATATAAATGTGGTGTGTATGTACATGTGGGTCTATCCCTTTCATATCAAGATAATCCCAGGCAAAAGCCCCTTTATTTTTCTTCAATACCTGGATAAGCTTTTTTTGTTGTTCACTATCCAAATCAGCATTGATATTTACAACTTTTCCTGGTTCAATCTCAACTGGTTTGTTGTTGTGAGCAACAGTTGTCTGAATATGCTGGTCATCTGTATCCTTTAGGGGATCTTCCATGGCTTTGTTATCAAGGATTGCTTTCAACATCTGACACTGTGCATTACTCACATTAGCTGGCTGATTTATAAAATTGTAGATAACATCATCTTCAGTTTGATCTTTAAATTTAAGTGCTTCCGCTACTGCGGGTGGTGAATAGATGCTCTCTTCCAGGTACGCTGGTGGATGCTTACATATTTTTACAATGGGAAAACTTGGCCTAGCAAGAGTGTATAACACCAGATTTTTTACAGCATCTCCCTTTGTAATAGTCATGCTTCCTTCTCAGTAGCCAATATATGCATCATCTATCGCCAGCCAAGGTCAACCCAGAATCAAAGGATTCCCATCCAACCTACTCCTTGGGTTTATAACCAAGAAATATACTGGATATTCCCATGAGTCAACAGAAACTATGATATCTTGTAAGGTCCCTTCTAGTCTTACCACTGGTCGGTCATCAAGTTCTAATAAAGTGGTGGTTGGTTCTAAGGCTGTAATATCAAGTGCTTGACAAGTTTATGTTGTTAATATGTTAATGACAGCTCCTAGGTCAACTAGTGTATTTGGAAAAGAGCGGCCATATATCTGAACTGTTACTATGGGGTTTCTAGGATCTTCATACTTTATTGGAGTTTCCTCTCCCAAGAGTAGATCACATAGGGTTCCTACAACATGGATAGTGGGTGAGGTTTTTACCTTCCTCACAGGCTTCCTTACACACAATTCTTTGATTGTTTTGGCATAGATGGGAATGTCTTGAATAGCCTGGAGGAGAGGAATCTTAATACACAAATTTTTTAGTTCCCCTATAAGGTCGAAATTAGGGCAGGTGACTGATTTAGGTATTGTTAGCCTTTCAGGGAATGCAGAAGTGACTATAAGATTTTTAGGGTCATCATGTTGATTTGTTTCTTCCCTTTGCTTTGATTCGATATTATTTACAAGTGGTGGAACATGTATAGGTGATGGAATATGTACAGGTGGAGTTACACTTTCAATTAAAGGCTAGTCCCTATTTTCCTCAAGGGTAATGACACGTCCTAACCTCAATCTGAGCTCATTACATTCTTTTTGCTCAATCTCATATTCTGGATTTTCAATAATTTGTACCAATTGGACTGGTCTATTATTAGGATTTGGGTTCGGCTGAGTTGGTAACTATGGTCGCAGAAGAGGTTGAGAATTTTGTTGTAATGTATAAGGAGTTGATAGTGCAGGATGAGGCTGAGGGCCTATCCCCATAGGTACATTATATATCCCCAAAGGTCGCTGCCAGTTTCTAGAACAATTTGGATATTGATAGGTGGAGGTAGGCCATTGGGATTGATAGGGATTGCCTTGCCAAACAAGAGTAACAGGAGAATTTGGCCAGCCATTTCCTAGAAAATATTGTGCTAGCCAGGATGTCATAGGGAATGGTGGGATTTTCCAATTTGGGTAGGGTGATTGGTCTTTCCAGGTTTCCTCAAGGTTCTGCTTTTGCTTAAAATATGAGGAAGGAAAAAATTGGGATGCGTCTTGTGACATACCTGTAGGTTTAGCTTGCCATTGTCGATGTTGGTTCATCAAATATACCGGTTATGTTTCCTCCTCTGCTTTTTTGAATACTGCTTTTAGCCTAGGTAATGATGGACACTGTTTAGTGTTGTGATATTTAGTACAGATCACGCACGTCTAAACCATGTCTAACAAGCATTCCCATTGGTTGTGCTTCTTCCGATAACGTGGGCAGAAGATGGCCAAATTTTGTTATGCTAAACCATGTTTCTATTTAGCCTGTAGGATGTCTAGCTATGTTGTAAGAGTGCCCAAGATGTCTATCTTAAAATCTTCGAAGAGGTTGTCGATCTCCATCCATGTTACACCTCCACTATGTGGTTTGGTTCCTCTGGTCATCGGATCTCTACTAGCTGCTCCTGTACATGTGCTTCCCCACGAACACCTGATACACAAATGAATACATCATAATCTTCCTAATAAATATCCCCTTTTCCCATTAATTTTAGAGTTTCTACCCATTCCTCTTTGATTCCTTTAATCAAGATAGCTCTTAGGACTTCTTTTGGTTGGGTAGTGTGTGGAGATATTTGCAAATTGTAATTAAATCGTTATACATATTCTTCTATTTTTTCATTATCTTTTGCAGTCATCTTCAAAATCTCATCTTTCAATTCCCTAGTTTTACAAAAGTCCTAGTATCTTTTAAGTAAGGAGGTTTTCATTTCGTCCCAAGAATTGATGGTTGACCCACCTAGACACATAAACCATCTCAAAGCTGCCCCTTTCAGAGTGGAAGGGAACAATTTCATTTTTGGGGGGTCAGTGCTATGGTCATACCCTCTACAGAGGACATCAAACTCAAACAGGAAAGCATTAGGATCCTCTGTGATCATCCCATGGAAGGTTGGGATGCTCTGTAGAGGAATAACCTTCATAGGGGCATTGGCCACCTCGTGGACTATGGGGTACTCTAATGTTGAGGTTTGACCTTGGGGTGGTTGATCTGCCATTTGATCAAAGATATGCCAATAATCTTCAGGGATTTCAAGGGGTGTTTCTGGAATAAGCAGAGAGTTAGCATCCCGAGCTAGCTTTACAACACTTCCTAGGTATGGAATCTCAGGAGATCCTTGTTCAGACAACTATGGTTCTACTTTAGCAGCCCCACTAGTTTCTCTTTTTCCTTCTCTTAAGTTACAAGATTTTTCCTCTTGTAGGGGATCAGAGTGTAAGCTTATTGTAGCTTGAAAACTCTGTTCCGATCCTCCTACCTGGCTTTGAATCCCAACATGAGTTGCAGATGGTTAGCCTACTACTTGAGGGATAGCAGTAGAACTTTTTCCAGGTATAGCCTGGAATCCTATTGATGCTTCAGACTCTACTCTTTTTATGATTTTGTCTATAAAGGTCGTTCTCCCAAGGTTCACCGATCCTTTGGGTTTTTTGGGTTTTGGTGGAGGATTCTGCTCGTTTTCTATCTTTTTATTTCTAGTCATTCATAAATAAATAAAAAAATCCTATTTAACCTCTAAGGTTTTGTTGTAAAGCAGGCAGGTATGAAAGCACTTTACTTGCTAGGTACGCAAGTTCTTACCTTCTATTTTTAAAACCAAGTTCTCCTACAGCAAAGAAGTAAAAACAATCACTTTAATCACTCTCCCTGACAACGGTGCCAAAATGTTGGCTCACTAATATGTCTTTTTACAGGCAATCTTAATCCCTACATTAGTTTTCAACACGAGGTAAGTCCTTCTATTTCAAGAGTGCCAACACAGTATGTGGAGTGAAGCTAGAGGTTATCTAATGATGAATCATTGCAATCACTAAAGGCTAATTCCTCAATTCAATTCACACAACTCTAAAAAGAACTATCTATGAAAGAAATGCTCACAACACACCATGCAATTCTATGCAACTTGTTCTGAACCCAATTAAAACTGAATGCAAATAAGAACTACACTTAGAATCATTCAAATAAGCTTGATACTAATCACACTTAATCAAGTAAAGAAACTATTACTATCGAATAACACTATGAATCTATAACAACCCAAATCAATCTACATTACTCAAATGAACAACAATAGTAAGTGAACAGCAAGCAACAATCGATAAGTGAACAATAATAGTGATAAAGGATTCCTAAATGATAAACATCCTATGTTGAAATCTGTAGAAGTTAATCAGTCTTGTCTTTCAAGATCTATGATAACATCTATTCAAATGAACAACAATTGAACACACATTCACTCATTCCAATCAAAGCACTACTTAATTTTATCTCACGACTTCAATTTGGATCTAATTGAACAACAATATAAATTGATATTGTTAGTGTTAGCCTTTGTAGCCTTCCTCCAGTGATCAAACATGCTCTTACAAAGTGGTCTTAGGTCTAGGATTTATTTTCCAAAGTTTTCCAAGTGTCTCACCATTTGGCTGAGTGTACCATCATTCAAAGAGTTATCATCATTTCAGGTTCCAATGGGTCATTTTACACCTTGTTCGTGCTTCAGTTGTACTTGAGTAAGGCCCATTTCCATCTCCTAGGGTTTTGAAGGTAATTTTTCTTGGATGGAAAAATGATCAAAAAAACTTGTTTCTTGATGTTCATACACATTCCCCTATCCCTAATATACCTTCTTAAATAGTTCCCATCACTGATATCCCTCAAATTCGTCATTTTCCCACAAACCCTAGCATATTGCTACAAGTTGACAATTTTCTAGGTTAGGCCTGTGTTTTTCCCTTTTGGACCCCTTCCCCTCACTCAATATTTGAAATTTCCACTTTCCCCTACTTCCTAACATCCCTTCCTGCTTCCCAAAATTTTCTCAATAATTTAGAAGCCCCTCATCCCCTTCATTTCCCTTCAGTTCTATAGATCCCCTGTTCCACATGTTAGGATAGGTTTTATTCAAACTATGTTTCTAAGCAATAAAAGATGAATTTGACAAAAATTAGAGAGAAATTTGTCCATCATTGACCCAAGAAGAAAAACCTCTTTCATTTTTTACACAGGTTTCATGGTTTGGGAGAAATGTTGAAAACATCATTGGCCTGAGGAGGATTGATGCACTTCTAGAGTGACCTTGGGAAAATCAAGATTTCACCTATCTAGGATGTTTAAATTACTTTCTTGATGATCTAAATTATATCTAGACAGAGAGAGCTTTCCAATGAGCTATCATGAGCTGAATTTGGAGTTGAGGAAGACCTTCAAAAGTTGACTGCAATAGCACTCTACATTAGGTAGCCTCATTCTGCACATTTTGACCAGTCTTGGGAGATTTGACTTTTGATAGGGAAAATAAACTCCAAATTGAAAACATCAAGATGTTTTGGAAAGTATACTTGACAAGATTTCCAATGAGGTCTCACACACCCAATTTGGACACCCGAAGGGCCTGAAAACTTGGTATACAAAATGGCACTACGCATTGGGAGCTCAGCGCTGTGCATCTAAGGGGCGCTGCGCATCAGGCAGTTTTCTCCTATGTTAATTTACACTGGCACTACACATCAAAGAAGCATTGTGCATTGGTGAGTAGGTGCTACACATTCACCAGCAAGACTTCAAAACAACCAAACTTCACCTCAAATCATTCTCATTGCTACATTTCTCTTCCAATCAAGTAGGTAAACTCACTTTTGATCTCATATAGGGTTTTTATGCTTTACTTATGGTTTTAGCCTCTTAAAACTCAAAAACCTAGTTGTCTTCTACCTAATTTCTCACCATTTCAAGCTCTTGCCACTTGTCTCCATTTTCCCACTATCATTTGCCCTAAATTCACCTTTAAATTCCATCTTACTTAACCTATATCATCTTCCCCTATTTCCCTACAAAACTTAATCCCTTCACCAAGCTCTAAACCCCCTCACATCAAACCCTAGTTCCTTATAAACCTCACTTACCCTCTCATTTCATCTCACCATTGTTTTCCTTCTTATAAAATCTCTTCATACTAATTTTTTCCTCACATAACTATCCATCATTCATCAAATCATCCCAAAGAGACAAAAATGGAGCGAGACAGTGAGTTTGAATATGAGGAAGACACCCTAAGTGATAGCTCTAGAGAGAGGAATTCTCTGTCATCAAAATTATTGTTTTGCATCAGCTTACTCAGTTGGGAATGCCATGGGAAACTTTCATTTCCCATGAGATGTTCAAGGGGCCTCAAATCTTTTCATTAGATTCCCAAGAAGAAGGTGAGCCATCATGACAACAAAAGGTACTTGAAACTAAAATAGAGAATGTTCCTGGATTTGTCACCTATGAGAGAAGCACTAGGATGATCTTTGTAGCGGCCAAGCGAGTACTATCTCCATAAGAAGTGGGAGGGGTCTCACCTTCATCTTCAGCAAAACAGGTACATGGGAAGCAAGACAAAGGTAAAAGAAAGGCCATTGATGAGGAACTCCATGATGATGTTGAGAGGGAATTCTCACTTGAGGAGCATGATGATGATGTGCCACCTCATCACACTCAGGTAATTGATCTTGACAGCCCATCCTTAGCTCAAAACATGCTTTTGAAAGAGAAAGAGGATCATATTCATATGTTGAATGATAAAGTGGTCATAGCTAGATATGTTATCAACTATCTAGAGCAAGAAAACAAACAGCTGGAGGATAAACAAACCCAAATGGAGTTAGAGATGCTAAAAATTCAAAGGCGAAGTAGTAAAGAGCATCCGGTTCTCTTGACTCCAGTTTAACAAGAGGTGGTAAATGATAGAGAGATATGGCTTGAAAGGGTAAATATCCACCTTGATGGTCTTCTAAAGAAAGCCAACAAACAGAAAAATATGCTTAGGCATATGGGCTACCATTACTTGACCCAGAATAGGATAGGTAACATGAGAATTAAGCACCTTAAGGCAAGATTAAGGAGGGCCTTAAGAAGAAAAAAGAGGGGTGACAAACTTGAGATCTTGGCTGATGTTACACTTTTCCAACAAAGTAACCAATGAAGTACATCTGAGCCAAAACTGGGCAAATTTTGGAAAAAGTTTGTAAATTTTTATTTTTGGAAATTGGAAAAACAGGAAATCCTAGTGGATGTGCAGTGCCACCGGCGCTGCGCATTGAATTGGTGCATCCTCTCAACAAATGGCTTATAGATTTGGATTTAGCATAAAAAAATAATAAAACCCATAAAGTTTCATCAATTTGGAGAAGATCTTGGCCACCAAAAGGGCAAAAAACACTCAAAAAATGCCCTCTCTACCACTTTTTGGACACACAGGAACCAGTCTTGGGAGAATCCACTTTTGAGGGGGGAAATGACCTCAAAATTAGAAAATACAAAGTGTTCTAGAAACTAGACAGGCAAGGATTTCCAAAAAGCTATCTTGGGCTTGATTTGGATGAGTGGAATTCGTCCAAAAGGAGCCTTGAAGTGGCACTGTGCATCAGGAAAATTTTTGTCAATTTTGCCTAAAAGTCAAAATTCGCCTAGTTTCTTCAGTAGTTGACTTCTTCTTCTTTTCTTGGTAAATTTTGCATTGTAAATGATGTAAATTTGATGTAAAATGACATGATGGGGTAGATACATTAATGAAAAGTGGTTTAAAATTGAATGTATCAGATTCCTTGGTTTTAGAGGCAAGTTGTTCCACTGCCTATTTTCTTGTTCCCAATTTAGATATAGTTGAAACAGTCCCTTATCTCTTGGATTCAACCCCTGATGGATAGCATAGGTGGTTTGAATGTCTATATCATGTGTTTTTTCAGTCATTTGTAAAGGTTGGACTCTTTTGGAAGTGGTGCACTCATTGTATATTGTATCTACAGCTTGGCAAGGAATAAAACCAGTTTTTACAACTATTTTTGTGGGATTCTTGTGACATTGAGTTTATGTATTGTTTATTCTTTGTAATGAGTTTTTCTTATGTTTTATATGTATCCAAATCTCTCTTTCTCTTATAAACTAAATGAATCAAGGTGAATGGACAAAATAAACTGCTGTGCTTTGTCTTGGGAATGCATTTGGTTTTCAATGTTTTCAACTATTTGAAGAGGATTCATAGTTTCTTTATGCCCTCCTCAACTCCTCAATTGTCTTAATCCACCATCTTAATCCATTTCTAGTACAGAAACCCTTGCCTACATCACCCCACAAAACATGAATGTATCCTTGAGTTGATTTCCCGGACCTATCTACCTTCTCTAATTGATCTAACAACCAAAACCCAAAACCAAACCAGAAACCCTGAGCTACTATACCTAGCCTAAAATTTACATTAAATTCAGTCATCTCAAGCCCTAATTGCCAGTATCCTAATTGAGATTGACAAGGAGAGAGCCCTCTCCCGACCTAGTAGGGCTAGCTACCTGGTTAAGTGTGGTTTGATGTTACCCTAGACCTACCTTCCTTCAGCCTTAGGTAGTTCCAGGCCCTAACATAGTGGTGACCATATTGGGGAATGTAGTTTTATGTTCCTCAACAAAATGTATCAAGTTCAGATCTGATTGTTGATGGTGGACAATGATCAGACATAGGAAGGATGAAATCATTCACCTGGTGACTCCAAATCAGTTTCGAGATCAGATCCAAGGACTCCACTGGAGGAGAACCTGACCAACAGAAACATGAAAGGACAATATAGAAATATCAGGTATTCAAGTTGGAATTTCATCCAAGACATTATGTTCTTTGTTATAAATTACTTCTTCTCTTTTCCTGAGAATGTCAAGAAGGCTTTACAAAGTATATTGTATTCAAGGAGAGATCCTAGATCTACATTTGATTCTTTCCCTTTGAAGATTATGGATACAAAATATGCGCATGCCTTTGATCTTGATCAAGACCCTTATTATAAATTTTATGATGATCGTCTTCAAACTGATGAGCCTCAAGAGACAAACACTAATTCTACACCTTCTATACATATTTCTATACCTTGTAAAATTCCAGATAGATACAAGCCTCTGATTTTACCTCCTATATCCTATGATTTCCCTAAAAATCGTTACCTATATCTACCAAGATTTGATGGTGAATGTGACAACATCACTGCTCAGAGACATGTATTGAATTTTGAGTCTTTTCTTGACCTTTTTGAAGTTGATGAAGAGGATGTCAGTATTAGGCTTTTTTCTCTTTCTTGGCAAGGCAAAGTCAAGAGTTGGTTCAAAACCCTGCCTGATGTGAGCATTTTAGATTTCCAACAATTCGTCAAATTTTTCCTCGACAAGTGGGTGGTCAGAAAAAACCCTTTCTTGATTATAGAAGAGTACATCCAACTGAAAATATTTCCAGGGGAAACAGTACAACAGTTTTCTGCCAGGTTTAACCAGGTCTATTTTTCGATGCCAGTTAATATAGGACCTCCTCCTGGATCCTCTCTCTTGCACTACCCGGATGCCTTTGATCTGGAAATGGAATTTCATCTAAGAGAAAGGAACCTTGCAACACTTGAAGAGATGCAAAACAGTGTAGTAGATGTAGAGGCTAATTTGTTGATTAGAAGGGAAAAGTTGAAGAAAGAAGAGATGAAGAACATAGATCCAGAGGAATTGAAATCTTTAGAGGTAAAGCTCGACATTTTGGTAAGTCCAGTGGAAGAGATGATGCAAAGGATCACCACAAGGAATGAGTATAATGTTCAAGACCATGGCTCGCTGATTGAAGAGGAACAAGTGGCTGATCCAAAACATTTTCTTTCTTATCCCAGTTGTCATAGATCCAATAATGATTGTTTTATAGATGATTTTGGAGAAGAGAGATCTGTTGATATGACATGTATGCTTGATGATGTGTTTTTTTACTGATGATTTGTCTTAGTTTGATCAGTATGATAATGATTATGTCCTCCAAACAGAAGCTAGTTTTGCAGATAAATCAACAACTGGTTTGTGGAAGGAGGAAGTCCACTTTAAGCAGCGCGAATATAGTGATCAACCGATGCATATCAGCTATGGAAGTGAGAAGGAAAGTGCAACAAATTTTGAAGTAAGTGAAGGATCTTTGACTTTCTGTTTTGCTTCATTCTAGATCATCAAAGACAACTTTCGTGAAATTAGAAATCAACCATCGATAAGTTTTGATCTGGACCATCTAGAGGGCAATGAGATCCTTGTTCAAGACTTCTCATATCCAGATTTGCAGCCCCCAAATGCCATTGAAAGTCAAGCTGCAGATGAAGACTCAGAAGCTGGAACATATGATCAAATGATGCAAGATGATTCCATACCTTTCTGTTTTGAATCATTTCAGTTTTTGAAGGGAAATTTGCATACTATATCTTCAATAAAGTATGAGCAGCCTTTGAAAATCATGCCATCTCATTGGAACCAATCGAAAATGGGTTGCAACAGTCTTTTCAAGTTTTTCACGATCCAATAGTTGATGTGTTGGATGATGTATACAGTCATGGTCCTTCTCTACTAGCTAAATGTGAGATTGAAACAAGTATTGATACAAACTTGATCCAGTAGTGGGTTTCTTTGTCATTTTCAACAGGAGTCTCATCACAAAGCTTAGACGAAAGTTTGCATTCATGGTATGAGGAGGAGAAAAGTAATCCATTGGATGAGCTAAGTCCCAATGCACATGAATTTTAAGATCCTTATGCAGTGTATTTGGAGTCGGATAGAGAATCCATATTTTTCAATGGATCTGTTTACAAGTTTTCATGGGAGTTGCATTTCAGTAGTTCTCTGTTGTTGTTCATAAGCAAGCACTTGCAGAGAATGCAAACAATAGCTAGAATTCTTACTTTTTTGTATTGGTTGTTTGATTTCACATGATTAGGTGATGAATGGAACAGTTAGAGTAGGTTTTATTGAATAAGCTCCATTTTGAGCATATTTTCTAGTTTTTCAGTTGTGTTTTAGTATTGAGTCAGTTTCAAGTCAGTTTGTGTCTTTGAGTCGTCAGTTTTCAGTCATCCATTTCAATTTGTGTTTTTGACTCCATGCCCAATGGAAGAGGCACTAGACTACTTTTTCCAGAGATCTATGGTTCTTTGCACCTTCAAGGAGCTACCATCCCCATTGGAGCCAATGTTAGTGTTAGCCTTTACAGCTTCCTCAAGTGATCAAACATGCTCTTACAAAGTGGTCTTAGATCTAGGATTTGTTTTCCAAAGTTTTCCAAGTGTCTCACCATTTGGCTGAGTGTACCATCATTCAAAGAGTTATCATCATTTCAGGTTCCAATGGGTCATTCTACACCTTGTTCGTGATTCAGTTGTACTTCCATAAGGCCCATTTCCCTCTCCTAGGGTTTTGAAGGTAATTTTTCTTGGATGGCCAAATGATCAACAAAACTTGTATCTTGATGTTCATACACCTTCCCCTATCCCTAATATACCTTCTTAAACAATTCCCATCATTGATATCCCTCAAATTCGTCATTTCCAACAAACCCTGGCTTATTGCTACAATTTCACAATTTTCTAGGTTAGGCTTGTCTTTTGCCCTTTTGGACCCCTTCCCCTCACTCAATATTTGAAATTAAACTTTCCCCTACTTCCTAACATCCCTCCCTACTTCCCAAAATTTTCTCAATAATTTAGAAGCCCCTCATCTCCTTCATTTCCCTTCATTTCTACAAATCCCTTGTTCCACATATCAGGATAGGTTTTCTTCAAACTATGTTTATGAGAAAGAAAAGATGAATTTGACAAAACTGAGAGATTTTTTTGTCCATCATTGACCCAAGAAGAAAAGCCTCTTTCATTTTTTACACAGGTTTCATGGTTTGGGAGAAATGTTGAAAACATCATTGGCCTGAGGAGGATTGATGCACTTCTGGAGTGACCTTGGGAAAATCAATATTTCACCTAGCTAGGATGTTCAAATGACTTTCTTGATGATTTAAATTATATATAGACAGAGAGAGGTTACCAATGAGCTATCATGAGCTGAATTTGTAGTTGAGGAAGACCTTCAAAAGTTGATTGCAATAGCACTCTACATTAGGCAGCCTCATTCTACACATTTTGACCAGTCTTGGGAGATTTGACTTTTGATAGGGAAAATGAACTACAATTGAAAAATTCAAGATGTTACTTGACAAGATTTCCAATGAGCTATCACATGCCCTATTTGGACACCAGGAAGGCCTCTAAAACTGGTCTGAAAACTGGCACTACGCATTGGGAGCTCGACGCTGCGCATCAGAGGGGCGTTGTGCATCAGACAATTTTCTCCTGTGTTAATTTAACTGGCACTGCGCATGAGAGAGGCACTGCACATTGGTGAGAAGGCATTGCGAATTGGCTAGTAAGACTTCAAAACCACCAAACTTCACCTCAAATCATTCTCATTGTTGCATTTCTCTTCCAATCAAGTAAGTAAACTCACTTTTGATCTCAGAAAGGGTTTTTATGCTTTACTTATGGTTTTAGCCTCTTAAAACTCAAAACCCTAGTTGTCTTCTACCTAATTTCTCACCATTTCAAGCTCTTGTCACTTGTCTCCATTTTCCCATTATCACTTGCCCTAAATTCACCTTTAAATCCCATCTTACTTAACCCATATCATCCTCCCCTATTTCCCTACAAAAATTAATCCCTTCACCAAGCTCTAAACCCCCTCACATCAAACCCTATTTCCTTATAAACCTCACTTACCCTCTCATTTCATCTCACCATTATTTTCCTTCTTATAAAATCTCTTCATACTAATTTTTTCCTCACATAACTATCCATCATTCATCAAATCATCCCAAAGAGACAAAAATGGAGCGAGACAGTGAGTTTGAATATGAGGAAGACACCCTAAGTGATAGCTCTAGAGAGAGGAATTTCTCTGTCATCAAAATTATTGTTTTGCATTAGCTTACTCAGTTGGGAATGCAATGGGAAACTTTCATTTCCCATGAGATGTTCAAGGGGCCTCAAATATTTTCATCAGATCCCCAAGAAGAAGGTGAGCCTTGAGGACAACAAAAGGTACCTAAAACTAAAACAGAGAATGTTCCTGTATTTGTCACCTATGAGAGAGGCACTAGGATGATCTTTGCAGTGGCCAAGTGAGTACTATCTCCACAGGAAGTGGGAGGGGTCT
>APFE031243181.1:0-19109 GCA_000404065.3 Pinus taeda
CTCCTTCACACATAGGAAAAAATTAGCCTCTATGACATGGGCTGTCACTCACAAATATTAATAGTCACAAGGTTTGAACCTCTATGGGTTCCGCCACTTGTCAATTCAAATTTCTGAGTGAGAGAGTATGAGAGAAAAGCTAAGTAGAATCCAGGAAACAAGAGATAAGAAACTCCTTGATGGTTTCTCCTTATTTTTATAATCACTCCATATCCCTTCATCTACCCAATATTTTTATAGAATCTTCTTAGTAATACCAACCATTACATCATGGAAAAATAATATTTATTTAAGCAATTACAGGATTTCACCCACCCCTCCTTGCTTTTTTTCCTCCCTACTAATGTCTTCCCCCTACCCAAAACATTGTTAATTTTTGGATATCCCCTCCTTCAATTCTATAATTTTTATTAATGAAAATAAGCATTACATCATACAACAAAGTTTGACATCATAGCATCAATGCTAGCACCATATCATTATATGTTCTTAATTACATTACAAAAAATGGGGTAATGAAAAGGGTGTCACATTCCCCTCAACACCCTTTAAGGAACATCGTCCTTGGCGTTCTACTATCTTTAGAACCATTCTATGTAAAAGAAAGGATATGCCACTTTCATATCAATAACATTTTCTATGTCTTTAGTTTCCACTTTGACAATGCCATTAATTTTTCACAGTCTAGCTACCTCTAGACCTCTTAGAATTCCACCAAATTACTTATTAGTTTTTGTTGCTTCACAAGGCTTATACATGGAACAAATGAAACTCATTATTTTCTTCGACATTCCCAATGAATTCATGATCCCAATGAGTATGTAAATGGATCGTTAAAAACCCATTCACTCAAGTCTCCCCTTCCTTACTAGGCCACACACCTTCCAAGTTCAAGAATATCCTTCTTTGCCTCCTCGATACCTCGGGCAATCCATTACTTGACAAGGATTCCTCACAAAGGAAGAGCCTTGAGACTTATAGAGTCTTAGAGCTAATGCATTTCTCTTGCTTTCTCTAAATAGCATAACACATTTTTCATAACTTACTTCATGATAATCAATATGTGTCATAGGTTTCCAATGTCACCACAATGGCCTTGTCCCTAGGATTTTCAACTTCATAACCATCATCTATCCTTCTTGGATAGGTCATTATTTCACCTATATATCAAGCGTATAGTTTCCATGAGACTAACTGAATCAATTTTTCTTCCTTTTTCTCTTATTTTACAAACTTGCTTCATATAGGAAAAAGATTTCATAAATATGAGATTCTCCTCATGATGTTTGAATCTTGCATATGGTAGTATTCGACCTTCGTTATCATAACCAAGGCCATTTAAATTACAAATTGTATTTTCAAAAGGCTAAACAGTGGTAATTTTTTATACATAAAATATTTTCATTACAAGCTAAAAAGTGGTAATTATTTCATAGGCTGGAAGTATGGAAAGGTGACGGTGAATTTTTTGTGTCTCAGGGGAAGTATGCTTATGAAATACTTCAGATATTTCACATGGAGAATTGTAAGCCCCTAGACACACATATAGAAATTTCTACAAATCTAACTTTGATACCATGCAGAAATTCCTTGTAGATTCAAATTGTAGATTGTAATATGCTAAAATAATTTACTTGAATATACTTTACTAATTAGAAAAAACAATAAATGATCAATGAAATCGCGAACCATATAACAAAAATAATTCAATCACACATGACGCAATGATTTTCTAGGGGAAGACACAGCTAAATATCCCTGCTATCTGTATATTGCATTAATCAGAAAATATGATAAGATTACAATGCTTTGTTCAAGCCTGAGCAACCTCTTCACTATCTCTATATGTCTCATTACTTCCCAGACAAGCCTTGGATGAATACAATATTCTTTTCTCAATCTTGAGCTCAATCTGAATAAGTATTTTCTATCATTTTCTTGACTAACTGCCTTTGGCCAATACTTAGCGAAATTCCTAGGCTTCCAAGATCATGCTTCCTTGTGTTGTTACTCAAGGAATTAGCCCCTATTGTGCAATCCTCATAGGCCTTCCTCTGACCTCATGCACCATTAGTTTGATTTAGATGATTTTACAACTAATAGTACATTGTACCTAAACTCTAATATCAATTGGGTATTTCTTTAATTTGACATGCATGAGTTAATTATGAGTGAATATTTAGCTTATTGGTTGATCACTACAGGAAGCACCATTCTACACTTTAGGTAGCACCTCACTATTCGACTAGAAACACCACATTCTACATAATGTAACACCACACTCGACTGCAAGCAGCACCCCACTACTGCAGGAAGCACCCCACTACTGCAAGTTGCTCCCCACTACTCTAGGATGCGCCCCATTACTCAACCTCCCACTGATTCCTCCTTTAGTTGGAACTTGTTTAACTGATTTTAACTCAATTAGACTGAATTAAAAATTACAACTCAAAATAAACTCAACTAGTGCTCCTAATAGTGGGAGACAATCTACATGACTCTAGTTGTATCCTCAACTCAAATTAATTGAGCCAACTAAGTCAAATTAACTTGGTTAACTATTACAAGTTGTCATGAGATGCGGAATTACAATTTTATTCCCAATTTAATTTAAGGACAAAATTAAATTAGGACTTTTCTTGATGTTATTTTTAACATTTCTTGTTTCTATTTTCAACACTCCCTCTCGACAATAAAAGAATTCAAATATAACTCGATCTGGTACCTTTGGAATGTTTTGCATCAAACTCTTGTCACTATTGTTGTTGTTACTGCAACATCTACAACAACAACAAAAGCATCGAAACAAAATAAACTGAATCAACTATGTCTGCAACAGTCTACTAGGAAAATTGTGTTGCTACTAACTCTGCTATTGAGACTCCTGCTCTATTGCTAACATTTCTTTGTGACTTTCACTATCTGATTGACATTGATCCTCTTGCTACTAAATATTGTAGGTCCCCATAGCAATGTAATTATCCATGAGATAAAAAACACCTCGATGGATCCTGCCCAATTTCTAAAACTCTTGGACTAAGAATTCATATCGCCCCACCTCACGCCTAGAGGTATGGTTTCATGTGCTCCTTTTGCCCACTTGGCTTGAAATTTCCCCCTACTAGAGATCTCTTCTTGAGTGGATGTCTCCACTTAGTCTCCTCTCTACTTCTCCAATTTTGGTTCCTCCATGACTTGTTGAGGTTGCTTCTGAGGCAACATGTTGAGAGTTCTAACATGTTCCCTCTCAAACACCAAATCTATAGTCTTTGCCTTGCTCCTCAAGGCTTTGTATGCATGAGCTAAATCTGATATATTCATACAACTATTGATATTTCTTTTATGTTGCTTCCACACTATTGCTAAAACTACTGCAATAATGATTCTGATCTTCCGAGACCCTGAAGTACTAGCTTCCATAAGTTTTCTCCCTCTAAAACTAAACTCCCTCTAAGTCTCGATCTCCTTGTGCGAAATATCTCTACTCCTCAATCTACCAATATCAATGATTACAATTTTTTTTTGTGTCACTAAACATTGTCTCATTGATCTTCCCACTAGCAACATTCTTGATCCATTAAGAAGTCTGCACACAGGGTCTTCTAGATTTACCATGAACTAGAGCTTCATCAATCTGCAAGGAAATATTTGAATTCTTCTCTTCTGTCGTGATTTCAGCTTTGATACCATGTAAAAAATACAAATCTAGCCTTGATACCATGTAGAAATTTCTACAAATCTAGCTCTGAAACCATGTAGAAGTTCCTTGTAGATTCAAACTACAGATTATAATAAGATAAAACAATTGGCTTGAATCTACTCTACTCATTAGCAGAAACAATAAATGATCGATGAAATACGAAGAATATAAGAGAAATAATTCAATCACATAAAACACAATGATTTTCTGGGGAAAGCAATAGTTAAAAACCCTTGTTATTTGCATATTTCATTAATCAGAAAGTATGAGAAGATTATATTTCTTTGCTCAAGCCCAAGAAACATCTACACCATCTCTATCTATCTCATTGCATCCTAGGAAAGCCTTGGATGAATACAATATGCTCTTCTCAACCTTGATCTCAACTTGCACAAGTATTTTCTATTCCTCTTCCTAACTGACTGCCTTTGGCAAAATTCCTAGCCTTCCAAGCTACTACTTCCTTGCATTTTTCCTCAAGGAATTAGCCCTTATTTTTTCTTAATTATGAATTACACAATCCTTGTAGGCCTTCCTCTGACTTCATGTGCCATCGGTTTAATTTAGATGATTTTACAACTCATAGTACAGTGTCCCTAAAATCTAATCTCAACAGGGTCTTTCTCTGAATTGACGTGCATGAGTTAATTATGAGTGAATATTCAGTTTACTAGTTGATCACTACAGGTGGCACCACACTGCACTTCAGGTAGCACCCTGCAATTCAAAAAGAAGCACCACATTGTACATTAAGCAGCACCACACTTGACTGTAAGCATCACCCCACTACTGCAGGCTACACCCCACTACTTTAGGAAATTCCCCACTACTACAAGTTGCACCCCACTATTGCAGGTCGCATGACACTACTGTAGGAGACACCCCACTATTGGACCTCCCACTAATTCCTCCATTAGTTGGAACTAGTTTAACTGACTTTAAATCAATTAGACTTAATTAAATAATTACAACTCAAAATAAACTCTGCTCCTAATAGCAGGAGAGAGTCTACATGACTATAGTTAGACCCTCAACTTGAATGTACAGAGATAACTAATTCAAAGTAACTTAGTTAATTATTACAAGTTTTCATGAGATGTGGAATTACATTTTTATTCCCAATTTAATTTGAGGACAAAATTAAATTAGGATTCTTCTTAGTGTTATTTTTAACATTTCTTGTTTTTATTTTCAACAACGCCTCTAGCTACAAACTTAAGAAAGGAGAATGCCACTTCAAGTGAAGAGGTTGATGCTACCATTTATAGGTAGCTTGTGGGATCTTTGATGCATCTTGTGAACACAAGACCAGACATGCGTTATGCAGTAAACCAACTAAGTCAAGTTATGGTGAGGCCTACCAAGTTGTATTGGAAGGCAGCAAATCATGTGTTACTGTGCCTCATACGTACTACCAAATATGGATTATAGTACAAGAGGATAGAGGGAGTGAAGCCCTGGGGTTTCATCAATACAGATTTGGAAAAGATTCTATTAGAAAGGAAAAGTACTCCAGGTGTTATCTTAAGTGTTGGGTCCACAGATATTTCCTCGTACATTAGGAAGTAGAGGTTTGTGGTACTCATCTCAACAGAGGTCGAATACATGGCTACAAGTCAAGGAACATGTGAGGCCATATGGATGAGGAAAATACTTTTGGGTATTTTCAGTCAGGATATGGATCTGCCAATTAGATTTTGTGATAATCATAGCTGCATTAAGCTCTCTTGGAATTTGGTATTTCATGACAGGTCCAAGGACATTAATATCTAGTATCATCATTTGTGGGACTATGTGCAGAGGATAATTATGTTTCTACAGTACATTCCAACTGAGGAGAAAGATGTTAACAACTTGACAAAGGAATTTTCAAGAGACAAATTTGATTTCCGCAGGTGCAGGATAGGGGTGGTGAAAAATCTCTTTCTTGCTAAGAGGGAGTGTTAAAAAATGTAGTAAGAAAGGTTCAATTTGGATTTAGTCTGAGTTAAATTGAGTAAATTGAATTTCCACATTAGAAGGACAACTTGGAGGTAGTTAACTAGTGTGAAATGGATATTTTTACTCAATTATCTTAGTGAATTCAAGTTAGAGGTCTTGGAGTTTAGTTATGCATGTGTGATTTCTACATTTTAGCAATCTCGTTCAGTTATTTTTTGTTGTAATTAGTTAACTAACCTCTAACTAGTGATAGAGTCAATTGAAGCTTAGTTGTGTAGTGGGACAGTAGTCTAAATCAGAGATATGTCAGTTAACTCATCAATCAGCCCAAAATATCTAATTCATGTAATTCAAATTCCTCATCTAAAAGGGAGATGAAAAGGCAATGTAACATCAGTTATAGACTAGTTTTGAGTGTATTGGTGTTGCATGAGTCAGGAGATAAATCCTTGGGAATTACGCAATCAATTTGGATGAAATTCATATCTTTTAGGGGAGAATTTCCTCAATATTTGTGCAAGGAAATAGGAGGCTAGGTGAGCAAACAATTGGCTAAGTGTTTTTCCATAGTTGCTCATTCAGCAAAGAGAAGGTTTATTCTCTTGTAGGTTGTGCTAAGAGGTGGAGCAGGAAATTGTAATAGTTTATCCATTCAACTAATTAATGCAAATAGGCTTGAGGGGTTTTTCCTAGTTGGATTCCCCTAGAATTCACTGCGTACTTGTGGTTTTTCTTATTGCATGTCTATGCATGTTGTTCTAAATTGTGATTTACATTTTGCAAATCAGTAGAGTAGAATTTCATCTCTTGTTTTTTAGTTTGAAAGCTTGACCAGATGCAATTTCTATCAAAGTTATCCATGACGTACTTTTAAATATTCACCTTCTCATATTTAATATATGACACATACCTCAACAAATCCAAAAACATGTTACTCATCAGTGGTAAGTTCCCTAGTTTATGCTCATTAAATTCACTAATAATGTTGTTATAGTACCTCTTAGATAGGGACTTCTTTCATAAATGTCTCTCAAATATTCTATAGGATGCATCTTTCTCTTTAATTTCCTTGAAAATTATCAAATATTTGTCCCATATATCAGCCTTTCCCTTCAAGCTCGAAATATCCACTCTTTCCTTCATGCTTTGAGAGTAGTCATGCACTTTGAAGTATTTCTTCATTCCCAATAGCCAAAATTATGCCACTTAAGCCTTCTTAACTTCTCCATCAAAGGTAGGTGGTTTTTCTTTCTTGAATTCCTCTATCATTAGGTTTGTATCACTCCTTTTTTGGTGGTATCTTCTAGTTTCAATACTAGATAATTGTTCATGACTATTTGTTCTTCTCTCTAGAGTTCTAGGTGGAGTTCCTCCTCTCACTATGTCTTCACTTTTCTTTGTATTCCTCTTCTTAGATTTTCTACCCTATACCTAATTAGTCTCCAATTTCCCTAACTCATATGGGGTTTTCTTGGATTAGTGCCTACATAGATAGTTGGCACCAATCTCATGTTGATTATATCTTTGTAGATCTAATAAGCTCTATAAAATCATTGCATTTATTTCTACTTTCCTTTCTTAAGCTCTAACAATCATTTCATTATCTTCCTTACAACTTTCCATCTTAGCTCTTAATCTCTTGAGTGTGGAGATCTAATCATGGGAGTATTCCTCCTTCCTCTTCCTGGTTATGTTGCGATATGTCAATGTTGTACTACACCATTTTGTTGCTCATTCCTTTATTCCCTCGTTGTACTTTGGTGTATTCTTCTATGTTGTTACACACACATGACTATTAGTTAAATAAATAAAAATAGACATTCACACATCACCTTTGTATGTTTGCAACAAGCATACTGATGTGAAATTGGTTGTAAAACAAATCTTAGGTTAGTATTCAAGTTAGAAAACAAAATAACACATTAGTAATTTGTCATTCTAACAATATTATCAGTAATAAATCAAATATTAGTACAAATTTATATATAGAAATTAACCATCAAATTAAATACCACTTTGTAACTCTTAACAAATCTTCTAGCTTTTGTTTTCTAAGGCCCATTTAGTCTGAGTGATAAACCTAAGGCCTCTCTATTACCACTCTGTAACACTCCTTCCCACCCCCTTTTATTGCTTTGGGCAATGGGAGATGTTACTTATTTCTTTAACCGAACCTCCAAGATTCTATTATGAAGATGGGGCTGCAAAAATCCTCTTTTCCAACTTTAATAAAACTCAAAACAAATATTACCATATAAATTTCTGATGATATAAATTTTTATTCTCAATCTAACTCCTAAATTGAATTTATTCCCATTCAAATTTTAACCAATTATATTATGCCACATCAGCAAGGGATTTCCATGTGGCATGCAGTGTGACCCACGTGTCTTTTCCATGCCATTTCGAGTACTTCCACATCACTCATGAACCCTATGTGGCATCTATGTGGTCATTACCAGGTCTCCATGGCACTTGCCATATCAACCCAAACTTGTGAGTCCCACCAAGCTTGACCTCTAATTCTATTGAAATCTAAGGTGTCACACAATTTTCCATTGCTAATACACCCCAGACTCCCAAACCTTCGCATTGCTTAGACTACCTAGAGTAAGATCCAGCTTCACAAACATTCGGGGATCCACAAGGGTGTGCACCACTTGAAAACCTTAGATCTTGGATCCCCTAGATCTAATATATGATCAGCTAATCTCAGGTCCCAGTCTTATCTAGGACCTTATGCATATATTGTTATCACAAAAAATTGATCATTTAGCCATAATATACTAGATGGATCGAAATACACCATGTAGGGCCAATTTTACCATAGTAAAATTGCTTTCACTATGAGAAACTACTTAATAAACCACATTTTGTTAAGTGATTTATAATTAAACCCATGAAGAATAATTAAATAAATCACTTATTTAATTATCTTCTAGGATAATTAATTAAACCACTATTTACTTAATATTCCTTGCCACATTTGACCCAATTATGAGAATAAATAGATAAATCATTAATTATCTTATTTTTCTCTAGGAATAATTAATTAATCACCAATTAATAATTACTCCTTGTCAAGTTTGACTAAATCCCATAGGAATAATTAAATAAATCAGTATTTGTTTATTATTCCTTAACCAGATTTCTTGCGATGCTAAATAAATCATTTATTTATTTATTATTTCTAAATAAAAGTTTAAATACTTTTTTCCCTCCAAACCAAATAAAATAAAATATTCCAAATGGTTAATTCTAGAATGGGGTTAATAATATTTTATTATTTCTTATTATTCAAGGATAACTTAATATTTTGTTATAAATAGAAGGGTTTTCCATTCATTCTTCACTTTTGATTATTTTCATTATTGCACTCACTGTTCTAGCTCTTATTATTATCATTGTCACACACCATCTTTATCATTTGAGTTCTCATCGATATCAGACATTTTTGATTGCTGGTTTTTACACATTATAGAGGAGAGGGGCTCTACAAAAACTGAAGAAATTCGACGATAGCCAAGAACCTATCCCATAGAGGGGGACTCGTAACATTATTTTTTCCCTTCACAGGTGTTGTTTAATAAAATATATTATTTACGTATCTGGTTTCCATCGGATTATTGGAGTTACTTTTGCTTATTTTACTATTCCATTTTGTTGTTTAACTGGTTCTGTTACATAGTTCAGGGCTTTAGCAAGTTTTGTTTCTATCATTTGTTGTAGATCCACACTGTTTAACAACCATTTTCATTGTTAGGCCTTTTTTTCAACCACAACCTAAAGTGGTTACTTTTCGTACACATTCGAGAAGACTACTACATAACAAATTGGTGACTCCAATGGGGATTTAGTTACGCATTTATCATCCAACAAATTGGCGACTCCGTTGTGTTTTTCATTCTGATTCAGAAACCTGGGTGACCTTCATTTTTCAGCTTAGGGTTTTTCTTTTTCAGTCTCTTAATGTTGTTTACGAGCATTCTAACCCTACATCACGCAAATTTCTAACTTATGTAAGTTCTCTCATTATTTCTGCAGGTCACGGGAACCAATCGCGACGAAGATGACAAAATTTTCTAAGACTTACCGCCCGAGAAATGAGGAGCATAAATTGTACTTTTTTGCCCCAAAAGTGTGATCTGGAGGTCCAGAGCGTACTTTCTGGCCCAAAAAGTATGATATCCCCCTAAACTGGTAAGTACCTATGATTTTAGGGTTTTTGGGATTTTTCTAATATGTTTCTAGGTTTTGCTAAGAGTTGTTTGTTGGATTGGTTGACCATTGTCTTAGCCTGCTTAAGCCTTGATGTACTATGTTTCACTCATCGAAGTGGAATTTAGCCCCTTAGGCTTCTAGTATGCTTCCACCTTTATAGGAGGAGTTTAGGTGAGTAAGAAGTCTGAGTTTTGGCAGAGCTTTTAGCCATATTTTCCATATATGTACCTTCCTTTTTCAAATCTTCACAGATAGGTTGTTTCCATCCAAAGGTCCATCTTGAACCTTGTTTGGTCATTTTCCTTAGGGTGCTAATGTTCTCCCTAGGCTTTACACCCATCTCCCTATCTTTTTGCAGTGATTTTCCTCTCTGGTCTTTTGATGTTGCACCACTTTCCAGCAGCATAGTGTCATTTGATCCTAGTCACACTGATGCTTATATCTCTTGGAATTTTTTTTGCGTTCTCAATTTATTTCACCACCAACCAACATAGTGTTTGCAAACCAAGTTTGGGTGGGGATTAGATAATTGATTTTTGGCTTTTTCTCTATTCTCAATTTCAGTTTATTTTAGTAATCTTTTTCTTTTTCCAAACATGATCCAGGCTTAATTAATAAATACACTTACACACACAAGCACACCTTAAGCAAAGGGCACTTGGTTTACACCTCCAAGCCAAGACTTAACTTAATTAATTTATCTCCCCACAGAGAGGCAAAAACATATTTTTGATCTCCTTTCACCATTTCCATGTCACTTGTGTCTTACAACCATTGTGCCACCAAGGTGTTTGTCACGAAGACTCTTAGGAATTCATCCCCAGTTTATGCTTGGGCATATTACTCCTCCCCACAGGGTTCAAGTTCATAGTCCCCTGAATCCACATACCAACTCCTCTTTTGGTTCATCTGATTCCTCATATGATTCTAAGCCTCCTTCACCATATACCATCATCATGTCAAGACCCACTGCAGGTGTAGGAAACCAACCTGGTGTTAGCTCTGGTTCTACCCTGGTAGTCACATCTAGTGGAACTATTACAGGAACCATTCCGGCAACTCAAATGCTACCTTCCATGGTTGCGTTAAGCCTCCCGGATTTTTTCTAGTTGATTAATGACCCTATAAACCATGATGCTGGTTGGCCAGCTATGCTGACTAAGCTTCCCTTTGACATTCCCAAGTTTGAGGGTAATTTTGGAGAGGACCTTACCAATCATGTCTATTCCTATAGGTTTTAACCCCATATAGAAATTACATGCATACGAATTATAAAAAACAGAAAATAAACAATGCGAGAGCGTAACACATAAAACACATACACACAAAGATTTTCCCCTGGATCCCAAAACCAGGACTATTAGCTTGATTTTTCATTATTGTCCTTTAAATATTACAATACATATTTATACATGCCGAAGCTTCCAATACCATGGACTGAAAACCATCGCATCCAAAATCATGGACCGAAAACCATCGCAACCAAAACCATGTGCCCAAAATCATGCACAAAACCATAGGTGGGTCCGCAACCTAATATAGGGTCAAAAACAAAAAAATTTGGGGCGTTTCCCCACACCCCATAGAGTGGGGTTACCTGCACTCCTCAAAACCCCTATGACTGCCCCCCCCCCCTCCCCTCTACACAATCGATGCAATGAAGGGGGGCTTCACCTGCTTTAACCCCCCGGTTAACTATATGGGCTAATAGTGGAAAGAATATAACACACCCAAAATTCTTCCACTTGTTGTTTTCTTTCCATAGGGGCCACAAGAAGAGCTTAGTAACCTAAACAGCCCTAACAATTCCCATTGTTTCTCTACACCAAGAGAAATTCTCAGAGCTCACAGATTTTGTCAATGCATCTACAGTATTCTTCAAAGTGTCCACCTTTACCAACAACACCTTTTTTTCTTCTATCATATCCCTCACAAAGTGATACTGAACATAAATGTGCTTTGTCTTTGAATGATATGCAGGGTTCTTTGCCAACAAAATTGCACTTTTGCTATCACAGTCTATCCTTATAGCTCCATGTACTAACCCCATACTTGAACACAATCTCTACAACCAAATTGCTTCTTGCTTGCATGAGTGGCTACCATGTATTCTGCCTCTGTAGTTGATAGTGCCACTACAGATTGTTTCTTACTCATCCAATTGACTACACCTCCAAATAGGTTAAACACATACCCACTTGTTGATCTTCTCTGATCCAGATCTCCAGCCCAGTCCGCATCAAAAAAAGCCATGAATATCCAACACTCTATCCAATCATGGTCTTCCTTAATAGCAGAAACCATAATCACTAGTGCCACGCAAATACTTGAAAACTCGCTTCACTGTTGTCCAGTGCTCCTTCCCTAGTTTTGACATAAACCTTCTCAATACTCCCACTGCATGTGCAATGTCTGGTCTCGTACAGACCATTGCATACATTAGGCTACCGACTACACTTGCATATAGAAAACGGAACATGTCCTCTTCCTCTTCTTGTGTCTTGGGACGTTGTTCAGCAGATAACTTCACACCTACAGGAATAGGAACCTTCACCGGTTTACTATCATCCATATTAAACCTTTGCAGTATTGTCTTAACATACTTCCTCTGGTTTAACCAGAGCTTCCTCTTTGCCCGATCTCTTTTAATTTCCATGCCCGAAATATAGTTTGCAACACCAAGATATTTCATGTCGAATTTGGAGGATGAATGGGTCTTTAAATCCTAGATAATTTCTTTTTCATTTCCAACCAGTAACATATCATCCACATACAAGACCATAAAAATAACATGGTCAACAATTAATTTAAAATTAACTCAATGATCTGCTTTGCTTCTGATGAAGCCAAGTCCCCATATAAATGTATCAAATTTCTAATACCACATCCTTGGTGACTGTTTTAACCCATACAGAGACTTCTTTAACTTGCATACCAATTCTTTCTTACCCTTCATCGTAAAACCTTTAGGTTGCTTCATGTAGATCTCCTCTTCCAAATCCCCATGAAGAAATGTTGTCTTCACATCCATCTGTTCTACCTCAAAATCAAAAGCAACAGCAACAGATAGAAGTAATCTAATAGAAGCTACCTTCGCAACAGGAGAAAAAATATCACCAAAATAAATTCCCAACACCTGAGAATAACCTTTTGCTACCAACTGAGCTTTGTATTTCTTCTCCTTTCCTTCTGCATTTGTCTTCTTCTTGAACACCCATTTGTTGCCAATGGGTTTCCTTCTAGCCGGCAACTCCACCAGATCCCATGCCTCATTTTTGTGCAAAGATGCCATTTCATCAATCCTGGCCTCTTTCCGGAGTTTGTCATCCTCTGAATCTACTTCTTCCTTCACAGTTTCGGGACCATTTTCAGTAATAGATAAAGCAAAATTTGAACAGAAAGCAAATGGACTATACCTCTCTGGTTGCCTTCTTTCTTGAACTGGTCTTCTCACACCCAGAGTTTGTGGCTCTTCATCTTCTGATTCCTCCTCTGTTGTAGAGTCTAATTCTTCCTCCTTAAGTTCAAACTCTATCTTCTCAGGTTTCTTTTTTTGGACTTCATGTTTAATAATATCTTTTACCTCTCTGAACACCACATCTTGGTTCTACACAACCTTCCTTGTTACTAGGTTCCAAAGGTTATAACCCTTTAAACCATCCTTATACCTAATAAAGATGCACTTTTCAGATTTACTATCCAACTTGGTTTGTTTCTCCTTTGGAACATGTACATATGCATCACATCTAAATACCCTCAAAGGTGAAAGAGAATTTTTCTTACTAGCCCATACCTCTTGTGGAGTCTTATCCTCCAATGCTGATGAAGGTGATCTGTTGGTCAGGTAACATGTTGTCTCCACTGCCTCTACCCAGAATTCCTATCCTAACCCGGCACCACTGAACATGCTTCTTGCCCTTTCCATCAATGTCTTGTTCATTCTTTTTGCAACTCCATTTTGATGAGGTGTGTATGCAGTAGTCTTTTGCCATGCTATACCACACTTCTTATAGAATTCTTAAAATTCCTTAGTGTAAAACTATCAATCGTTATCCATCTTCAACACCTTTATCTTCTTCTCTGTTTGGTTTTACACCAGAGCCTTAAATTCTTTAAACCTATGAAAGACTTCAGATTTATTCTTAAGGAAATATATCCATGTATTCCTTGAGAAGTCATCTATAAATGATACTTAGTACATAGACTTACCTAGTGATGGAACCTTTGCAGGTCCAAACACATCACTGTGCAAAATCTCTAATATCTATTTCGCTCTCTTACCACTAGAGGGGAAACTCACCCAATTATGCTTCCCATATACACAATTTTCACAGAAATCAAAATCCATAGAGATATTACTCATACCTTCTACCATACCTTTACCATGAAGTATTTGAAGGCCCTTCTCTCCAATATGTCTAAGCCTTTGATGCCACAACATGGTCTTCTCTCCAGAGACCACTTTTTCTACTCCACTTTCAGGAACCATAGAACTATTGTGCCCATCAACAGTAGTGCTACCTTGCATCTTGTATAGAGTTCCAATTCAAACTCCTTGCATCAATACCAATGCCCCCCAAACCATCCTATAGGTATCCTTCTCGAACACTATTTTTACACCTACATCATCGATCTTGCTTATAGAAATCAGATTTTTGGATAATGCAGGAATATGCAGAACACCCAAAAGTGTTCTAACCCTTCCACCTTGCAAGTTCAACTTTGCTTTTCCGCGACAAATGATTCTAGCCTTCCTGTCATCCCCCAAGAAGACATCACCACCATCATATTTCTCATACTTGTGGAACCACTCTCTATGGGGAGTGAAGTGAAAGGATGCACCTGAGTTAATCAACCATGCCTCATGATCTACATGTGTACTTGAAGAAGCCAAGTACACATCCCCACCTTCATCTGAGGTGGTTTTCACCTCTGCAGAAGGAGCATCATCAAATCCCCTTCCTTTATCAGTAGCTTTAGATTTATAGTCCCTTTTGTAGTGCCCTTCCTTTCTGCATTTCCAGCACACCACCTTTACAGGTTTTCTTGGAGATTTAGATCTCCCTCTAGATTTAGATCTCCCATTCGATGACTTATTTTTGTTTCTATTCTGGGACCATCCTCGTACAAACAAGGCATCACCCTTCTAGCTCTCCATATTTTTTTGTCTCATTTCCTCCGTCGGCAAGGATGATACTATTTCATCAAACTGCAAGGCAATTTCATTGCTACCTATTGCAATAACCAGACTATCTCATGAATCTAGTAGAGAACACAACAAACGGATGCACTTATCTTCATCTAAAATTTTAATATCAATAGATAATAACTGACTTACCATGGTATTAAATGTGTTTATATGCTCTGTCATCGAGTCTCCATCTTTCATCCTCAGGTTATACAACTTTTTCCGTAGGAACAGTTTATTCACCAGAGACTTAGATTGGTACAAAGTCCCTAACTTGTCCCACAAAGCCTTCGATGTAGCTTCCCTTGATACGTTCAGTAATACTAAATCTGAGACACACAATTTTATTGTGCTATTTACTTTCCGATCCAACTTCTTCCATTCTTCATCGGGCACTCTCGTTGGTTTAGTACTTGGATCTACCGCGATCCACTGATATTTATCCACCAACAGATCCTCCATCTTAAGTTTCCATAACTCAAAACTCTGACCATTAAATTTCTCGATCTCTATCTTTCCATGCTCACCATCTTCTTTCACCAACAGAATCGATCCTGCAGATCTCCCACTGAACAGGGTCTACCACAGGCCCAAGCGAAACCCCTCAACAAAAAAGATGTCCCCTTGAAGCCAAAATAGCTCTAATACCAAATGTAGGTTTTAACCCCATACAGAAATTACCTACATACGAATTCTAAAACACAAAAAATAAACAATGCGAGAGCATAACACATAAAACAAATATTCGCAAAGATTTTCCCCTGGATCCCAAAACTGGGAATACCGGCTTGATTTTTCATTATTGTCCTTTCAATGTTACAATACATATTTATACATGCCAAACCATCCAATACCATGGACCAAAAACCATCATGCTCAAAACCATGTGCAAAAAATCATGCACAAAACCATAGGTAGGTCCGCCCAACCTAATATAGGGTCCAAAAACAAAATTTTCTGGGGCGCTGCCCCAAACCCCATAGAGTCGGGCTACCTGCACCCCTCAAATCCCCTGTGACCCCCCCTCCCCCCGCTACACAATCGGTGCAACAAAGAGGGGGCTCCACCCCTCTTCTAACCCCCTGGTTAACTACGTGGGCTAGTAGTGGAAAGAATATAACACAACCCAAAAATTCCTTCCATATGTGGTGTTCATCCAATTCCATGACCGATGATTCCATTCATCTTTGGTTGTTCCAACACACACTCACTCGAGATGTTGTGAAGTGGTATGTCCACCAGCCTACCGCATCTCATTCCATTTCGCGACACTTGCTAAAGCGTTCCTCTCATATTTTTAGTTACCTCTATGATACGACATTGGTAAAGAGCTCTTGACTACATTTTGTCAGTCCTCTGCCACCCGTCTTTCTGATCATGTTCAAGAATGGTGTAGAAGGCGGAGCATGTGTCATGCTCCGCCCTTTGAAGACCATGTATACCTTGATTGGTTTCTTAGGACTCCTTTAGCACCTATTTCCAAAGATGTCACATCTCATTTTCCTCAGACAGAGGAAGTGGCTCTCCAGACTTCTCTGAGATATGACCTTATTTATGATCAATCCGGTTATGTCTATACCATTATACCAAACCTCCCCCATCCTAGTCGTGCCAATGCACCGGGGGCATCTCACATCACTGACAGTATCATTGGAGCTATTTCACATCCTTCACCATATACTCAATAGAGTTATGGCTATCCGTAAGGGGGCACCAGTTCCTCCAACACTTATGCCCCTCCTGACAGCAATGTGTATTCAGGAAAAATAACCTCTTATACATTTACACAACCACATCATCATATTTTAGGGTCATATAGTGCTCAACCTATCTACCAAACCATTTCCCTTTCACCATATTATACCTATGCACCACCGAGTGCTCTAGCCCATAAGATATAAGTGCCATAGCCTCCCATGCATCCTCAACCTCATTAGCCACTACCTCCTTAGGGTCAAGTGTTTTCATAGTAGAGTGCGACCAATCCCCAAAATTTGAAGAAAAAGAATAAGGGGAAAGGTAATAAGGGTAACCAGGGTAACCAACATAATCAACCTAATAAACCCCAAGGGAACCATCCTAACACCAACAACTAGGAACAGGGTGACCATCCCAAGCAGACCAAGGCTATTCGCATGAAAAATCCTTGTTCATGTTGTGGTGTATATGGCCATTATACTCATGAGTGTCCCCTCTTACCCCAAATGCGATAAATGTGGGAAGCCCAATCAGCTTCTAAAGGTCACCAGCCCATGCAACAACCACCTTAGAATCCTATGCCATCTCAATCGATCGTGCTCACAAATCCTTTCCCTCAGCAAGGATTTGTTGCTGATCAACCTCAGCAAGGTCAAGCAACCCACCTTCCCTAACCTTCTAGTCCTTGTGACTACCATATCCTTATGATGAATTCTAAGAAGTTCAATCCCTCTGATATCAACCTACAAACTCAGTCACGTCAATATAAAAATCCATCGACTTCATCCTCCATTGATTCCAAAACCAAAGAATCTATTGAGCCTCTTATGATACCAAACGATCCATGACAGATCCCTCAACCTAAGTTTGAGTCAATCCCTAAGATCCCAAAGGGACCATTACACCGTAACGCGGCTTCAGACCAAGCTACCCATACATATAGTATAGAATACGACTTGGCGCAATCCCCTGCTGTCATGTCGACACTGGAAGTGCTCTAGTCGTGTCCATCTCAAAAGAAAGGTATACTAACTACTTTTCACATAGTAGATCCTTCAAACGATTATTTAATTTTCTTTCATGTTGATACGTCAAAACATCCTCCATTACCTCCATCCCTTTCTTTCCAAATACCAGTCTGAGTCCGTAAGGCCATCATCTCCCGATGCATTATTGACGAATGTGAATCCACCTGTGTGATGTCCACTATCATTTGGAAGAAATTCAAGTCACCTGAACTGTCCCCATCCACCATTTCTTTTGCTTGCTTTGGACGATCACTCCTCCTAGCCCCTCAGCATGTATTGTAATTGCCTAGTGACCCTTGCAAGAGATATTGTCCACGTATACATCGAGGTTATTGATGGCCCTCGAGACTACAACATTATCTTAGGTTGTAGTTACACTTACACCATGTCAGTCGTCATGTTTGTCATTTTCTACAAGATGTGCTTCCCCCATGAAGGGAAGACCATCACCATTGATTAGTTGGCATACTACGATCCATCATCCTTGAACTCCCCTAAGTCCATTATCTCATCAATGTTCGACAAGTAGTCCTCTACCCCTCTCACCAATTTTTCATCCGAATTCTACAAATATTCCTCATTATTGGGTGCTTTCCCCAGTCCTCCACCTCCTATCTCTGAGCCTAGCTTTGTGAGTGTTTTCATGTTACAAGCATCATGGACTGCTCAAAAGCAATTTGGTACATCTAATCTACAACCATCTCTTTAGCACCCCATGGTTACCATCTCAGTCAAGCCATTCAAATCCACCCCCTAGGAACTCGTTTTATGGGTGCCTCTCTTTTGTTCTCATAAGGAACTATTACTCCAGGTCTCAACCATCGAGGATTTGTTCTGCTGTGACATTATCCTGCAAGAAAGATACCTTTCTTGTTTCCTCCTCCTGGAATATTTTATGCCCCTGTCATGGCTTTGTTGACTCTCCCTAATATGACTTTAGGGATCCTAGTGTGGTACATTGATCCCCCAGCGAACACTCTGCTTGACAATCTCACACCATATCATTGTACATTTTAACCCTGTACAGAAATTACCTGCATACAAATTCTAAAACACATCAAATAAAAATTGTGAGAGCATAACACATAAAACACATATACACAGATGTTTTCCCCTGGATCCTAAAATCGAGTCTACCAGCTTGATTTTTCATTGTCTTTCTTTGAATGTTACAATACATATTTATACATGCCGAGACATCCAATACCATGGACCAAAAACCATTGCGTCCAAAACCATGGACCGAAAACCATCGCGTCCAAAACCATGGACCAAAAACCATCGCATACAAAACCATGTATGAAAAACATGCACAAAACCATAGGTAGGTGCA